>JAIFHD010009769.1:0-141070 GCA_019721455.1 Psilocybe mexicana | reverse complement strand
GGGATGAGTTGGAGACATGATAAAGATCTCGAAGAGTGGGCAGAAATGAAAGGATACGATCCAATACATTGTCAGGAATTATAACCTGTCAATCGTCAAGTCAAGCTGTGTATATATAGGTCAAGCACTCACGTCAAAACGCTGCATGACGAACACGAGGAAGAGGCAAGCAAACTGAGAGACGTGGCAACTATCAGCACAGCCACCCACCTGACACAGACACATCCAGAACGTCATCCAGAGTACTCCTTCTGCATCCATCCAAAGACACCCTTTTAAAAATAAATAAAAATCACCATAATTATAGAATATATTCAAAGAATAGATCCTGTAATTTTCAAAGAAAATGACCTAGTAGTTGAGAGGTTATTAGAGAAACACCTAAAACAGAGGCCAAAGACAGCAGCAGGAGCACAGCCACCTCCAGAATGTCATCCAAACCTCTGCCTCCGCATCCATCCAAAGATGACTGTTTAAAATTCTAAAAAAATCACCACAAATCTGGAAAATATTCAGAGGCCCCATGTATTTATTTTCTAAGAATTCTGTGCAACAGAACTGAAGTTATAGATGAAAGAGTAAAAAAAGGCTCTAAATAAGGCAATTCTGAGCTGATGCCATCAACAAAATTTCCCCAGGGCATAACAGCAATGTTGCATTTTTTAAGCTTCACATAAAATAACCCACTTTTATACATAAAAGACTTGTAATTAGTCTATGTCTGTTTTGGTGCTCAAAATTTGACATATTGGGCACAGAAAAACAAAAACAAACATCTTAATAAGACCAATTGTACAAAAAAATTTAGATTATTGATCAAATATGCCCATATTAAGGCGATATAGCCTCCACAACTGTTACAACTGTAAGTCTACAGGTGCTACGGGTGCTCAGCCAAACCATAGCCAGCCTCTCCTCAGGCCTCATGGTACAGTACTGTCACCCGTACCATAGCACCTGTAGACTGTAGGCTACAGGTACAGTGTGCAGCCCTAGCCTTCACCCCTACTCTGCGCTTTGTCTTTTCAACTTCAATAACATCTCAGTGTGCATCAATACCTCTGCAAACTGAATCATATCCTCATTTGATGATTCATCTGACCACAGCAAGGCGAGGTTGACAACATCAATGGCTAGTCTGACAACCAGACCTTGAAATACTAAAAATAAACAGACATATTATTTATCTACTATCAGTATCAAATCAGCATTACTTCAACTGTGCAAACATATTTCTAGATCCCTCTAATGTCGATATCTCCGCCTCAAGTGTCTTGCGCTAGAAAAATTTCAAGAAAAAAAATATTATCAGTGACCCATTTTACAAAAAAGGAAACAAAAAAGAAAAAGAACACATTACCTTATCAGCATTAGCCGTTCGCACAGCCTGTGGGACGGTCTCCTCATAATCAGGCTGGGATTCCAATTTGACGACTTTTTGGAGGTTGAGCCGCGCAAGGTCAAGCTTCTTGTCGCATTTAGAAATCTCATTATCCAGATCAACGAGTCCCTGTACGTGTGTGGGTGTGTGCACCAACGAGGAGGAAAAGAAAAAGAAAAAGGAAGAAAGAAGTCAGCAACACGTTGTGAATGATGAATAGAAGTGGTGGATGAAGGACTTACCCTGACGAGAGTGTGAACAATGATGGAAGGAGTGACGACGGCGCTTCCGCATCCTGCTGGGATGTCTTCGGGTTTACGAACGACCACGGCGCTCTTGCACCCTTTCGACAAGGCGACGATGGTGGGTACTTGAGGCACGAACAGCGTTTCTTCCTCCTCGGTTTGTACTTGGATGAAGACTAGGATGTGTCATGAGTAAAAATAGGAATTTGGATACAAGGAGGAAAGAGTAGGGGAATCGAACGACATACATTGGATATCACTTTGCAGAGTATACGAAGCAGCCAACGACCGTCCGGTCTTCAACGTCGAAAACACAAGATCGAATTGTTTCTCCGCTTCCTCAAACACAAAGTCGGCGTCCTGTAATACAACACAAATCAATCAATCCATCGATCAGCAACGATGTCCATAAATATGAAGTATATAATGACGCACATTGACAGGGAACGACGCGACCATGATGGACGGTGTAGCGTCATTCGGCATTCTAGGAAGTCGCTGCCAGAGTTCCTCGGTGACGAAGGGCATGAAAGGATGAAGGAGACGGAGTCCGTAATCCAAACACGTGTAAAGTGTTTGCTGGGCAGATTTACGTGTAACAGCGGGTGCAGAGTCGTCCGTCATGGGTTTCATCGCTTCCTGAAAGAGTCGAAGCGTCGGTTAGAATTTTTCGTGGAACAGACGATGGAGAGAAGGCGAGAAGAAGAAGAGAAACAAAAGAAAAGAAAGGGAAGGAAAGAGGATACAAAGAAGAGCGAACGTACAATATAAACATCACACAACTCATACAACCAGAAATTGTACGCGGCGTTGGTAGCGGCCATAAAGTTCCTCTCTGCGAGCTGGGCGTTGATCTCAGTGGCAGCGATGTTCAGCTTGTGGAGGATCCATTTCTCGACGAGGCTCTCATTGCCTGTTGGCTGGATGATGGGAAAAGGGATGTATATGAGTTCAAAGAGTTCAAGAAAAGAAAAGGAAGAGGGGGTTGTAAAAAGACACACCTTAGCGAGAGGACTGGGGACGAATTGCTCGTCGAGTTTTAACATGGCGAATTTAGTGGCGTTGAAGATCTTGTTGCAGAACTTGCGATAACCTTCCACTCTCAGGATCTCGAGGTTGATATCACGACCTAATACAACCCAACCGATCAGAAAAAGCTCAACAAAGAATATAAAAAGACACACCTCCTCCAGAATAAGCACAAAGCGCGAACCTCAACGCATCCGTACCGCACTGAGGGATACCCTTAGGGAAATCCTTCTTCTGACCAGACTTGGCCTTCAAGATCTCCTTTTCATCCAGATTACCCTCATACAGCTTCTGATGCAGGTCTTCGAGGGGTAGACCCTGGATGACGTCCAGAGGGTCGATGACGTTGCCGAGCGACTTGCTCATCTTCCGTCCGTGGGCGTCACGGACCATGGCGTGGCAGTAGACTTCCTTGAAGGGCATTTCGCCCGTGAGACGCAGACCCAACATGACCATGCGAGCTACCCAGAAGAAGAGAATATCCCATCCGGTCTCTAACAAGCTGGAAGGATAGAATTGTTGAAGGTCGGGAGTCTAGGAAGAAAGGAGAGATATTAACACAGATCATCGAAAAAAAAAAAAACTTGACAACACATACCTTCTCTGGCCAACCCATAATAGAGAAAGGCCACAATCCCGAGCTAAACCACGTATCCAAGACATCCTCATCCTGAACCAACTCGAACGGTTTCCCACCAGCCATCTTTTCCGCGCGTGCCGTCGCCTCCTCCAGCGTCCTTCCAACGACCCAATGCTCGCCCCCACTCGAGTCCTGCGACTCGCCCTCGATGCGGACAAAGTAGGCCGGGCACCGGTGACCCCACCATAACTGGCGAGAAATACACCAATCCTGAATGCCTTCGAGCCAGCGATACCATTCGTTCTCGGATTGCTTGGGGTTGATGGTGAGTTCACCGGAGCGTGTGCGCTAGATAAGACAGACAGAAGTGTCAGGAAATCACGTTTTTTGTCAAGGCAAGGAAAGGAAAACCAGAATCACACCTTGATGGCTTCGTCTGCAAGTGGCTTGCAGTTGACCCACCATTGGGGCTTGAGGATGGGTTCGATGATGTCACCGGATTTACTAGAACAAAGTCAACAACAATGCTAATATCACGAAAACGCGAAAGACCTACTTGCAAATGGGGATCTGCATCTTGTTGTCCTTGGTCTCGACATAGAGGCCCAATTCCTTCAAAGCCTTGACAACCTCCACCCTGGCATGGAATCTCTTCATTCCCTACATGAAGCATAAAATTTCAGAACCACCCTAGAAGAATTGACGAAAAAGAAGGAACACGGACCTGGAATTTCTCGCCTGCATTTGCGTTCAAAGTGCCATCATCATTCAAGATGTTGATGAATTCCAAGTTGTGCCTCTTTCCAACCTCGTAATCGTTGGGGTCATGCGCAGGGGTGATCTTCACGGCACCAGTTCCGAATTCCATGTCGACGACGATGGAGTCTGTGACGATGGGAAGACGACGGGAAGGAATGAAAGGGTGTTTGAGGAATTTGCCGTGAAGGTGCTAAAGGATTTGGATGGTGAGTTTTTTTTTGTGAATTATATTATGAGAAAGAAAAGGACGGACGGTGTATCGAGGGTCGTCAGGGTGAACGGCGACGGCGGTATCACCGAGCATTGTCTCGGGACGGGTTGTGGCAATAACGAGTCGCTCGTCTAATAGATGTCATATTAAACAATGGGGGATGCGCAAGAAAGTTAGAAAAACGAACCAGAACCCTCAACCTCGTAGGCAAAGCTGGTGAGGACACCGAATTCAAACTTTTCCTTGGGGTCGTAGCCGGGTACGCTGAGGAGAGTGCGACCCTCCAACTCTTTCTGGTCGACCTGAACGACGCGTCAATGGATGACACGACGCGTCGCAAGGAAGAAAAACATACCTCGAGGTTGGAGAGAGTGGTGTTGAGCTTGACACACCAGTTGACAAGACGGTTTGCACGGTAGATGATGCCCTCTTCGTGTAGTCTGCAGAAGGTTTCGATGACAGCTTTGCTCAGATTCTGGGGAGATGGGTTAGTAAAGAAATGAAGGAGGGAACGAAGAGGTATGTCACCTCGTCCATGGTGAATGCTACACGATCCCAATCATAACTACCACCTAATCTGTGCAATTGGTTGGTGATTCGGCCCTGGTACCTGTTTGACGACGTTAACAAGGCTATCGAGAAAGGGCGAAGGAAAAAGCTGACTCATTCTTCCAGTCCATGACGGTCTCGAGGAAACGTTCTCTGCCTAGATCATGTCTGCTCTTTCCTTCTGTTTTGAAGAGACGTTTTTCGACGACGCTCTGGGTGGAAATGCCGGCATGGTCGAATCCAGGAGCGAATAGAGTCTTGCGACCAAGCATTCGGTTCCAACGTATCAGGCCGTCTTGAATAGCGACGGTCAAGGCATGACCGATATGCAAGCTACCGGTGACATTGGGTGGGGGAGAGGGAATGACGAAAGCTTCGCGATCTTCAGGTTTGATATGTTGTTGACTTGGGAGCTGGTATTCCGGCTTGAAGAAACCCTGTGCAAGCCACCAGTCGTACCAAGCAGACTCGACGGCAAGGGGATTGTAACCAGCAGCCATGGGCTGAGATAGATCTTGTGTGACTTGTGAATTCGAGTCATAAAATTAAGAGCAGAGTAAATAACCTTTTTTCTCTCCTTTGGGAGTGGTATTGATGAAGGGCTCTTCTACATCCTTTTCTTTCTTGGCTTTTTCTGCCTTTGGCTTTTTGTCAGAGGCAGGGGCATCGTTGGTCTTTGCAGCCTTTGCAGCGAGCTTTGCCTCTTTTTCGAGACGCTTTGCTTCTTTCTTGGCTGGAGGATAAAATTAAGATCGGGACTGGAGAGAGGAAGGAAAAGGACTTGCCAGCGCTCTTTGAGTTTGGATCGCGGACGTTGTTTGGATCGATGGGGGGAGGAGGGGTTTGATCTGACATTCTGGAGAGAGAGGAGTGATAAGAACGAGAAGCCAGAAGGCGGAGGGAGAATCGATGAGCCAACGCCTGCATGGACTGCACCAATGTTTTAAGAGGAAATCATCGTCGGCTAGTTCCGATGTATAACGAGTCATGACCTATTTTCTACAATCTAATCTAATCTAATAGTAAAAGGAGGGCAACTAGACGCGGGAGTTGCCGAATGCGCTCTCCTCAGTACCTGCACGATGTCGAGTATGCGCCAGCGCCTGCAGCTCTACTCAGTCCTCCCCAAAGTTCGCTCCAATTCCATCTCCACCCTCACTGTCTCTCCTCCGACATCCACCTCCCGCCCTGTCCTCTCTTCCCCTCCACGCCTTCCCAGTGAGGCCCCGAAACAGTCTCAGCACTCCCAGTTGGCCCTCTCCCAGCCAACCCCGGGTCTCCATCCTCCTCTCTTCCCCTCCACCCCTCCCATTTCTCCCAACTTCAACCCAGCCCAGCCTCATTCATCCACCGCTTTGCCCCACTCTTCCACAGACTCACCCAGGGCCCACAAACGCCAACGGCTGCAGTACCAACTCGACGTCGGTGCATATGGTATTGCCAAGCACCGCTCCCAGACTCGCTCCTTCCACTCCAGCTCGTCCTACCCACACACCTCCCTCTCTGTCCAGATCGGAGAGGATGCCTATTTTGTCCGCGATAACGCGATGGGCATCGCAGACGGTGTCGGCGGTTGGGCCAGGACCGTCCCCAACTCATCCCAACACCCGTCCCCTAGCGCCCTTTTCTCCCGTCGTCTCATGCACTTCTGTTCCGCGGAGATAGATGCCCTCGAGTCATCTCATATCCTCCCAGATCCTTCCAAACGTCCACCCACTGCCCAGTTCTCTTTCCAACACCACCTCAAACCCCGGTCCACTCTTCCCCCTCTCTCCCATCGTGATCCCTTTTCTTTCGCGGATCTTGAAGATTCCCTTCATTCGTCTCTCGAAGAACTATCAGAGGGAATCGATATTCTCAACATCCTGGAGCGTGCCTACGACAGTACCGTCAAATCCCATCTCGCCCCTTCTACATCTACTACCTCTCCACCAACCCCCCTAACAACCGGTTCCTCAACTGCACTTCTCGCCGTCCTTGACCACCCACCCTCAGGTCCGCTCCCTCTCAGTCCAGAGGCCCCTCACAGGAATTATGCTGCAGGCTCTCTCTATCCCCCCGATCTATCTCCATCCAAATCTTCCGACCACTCACAACCCACTCTTCTCCAGTCCGATTCTTCCGCCGATGATCATACCCTCTCAAAACGCCCGTACGATGCCGTCGTTCGCATAGCCCATCTGGGCGACTGCATGGGAATGCTTATCCGCGAGGACACTATTGTCTGGCGTAGCGATGAGATGTGGTGGGGCGTAAGTCTCCCTTTTTCCATACATACGAAATAAAAAAATAACTAACACCATCCCAATTAGTACAACCACCCACTGCAACTTGGCCCCCCATCCGCAGCTTCAAAGAACCTCAAGCCCAACGGCCAGCTCTCCCTCCCCGTCCAACCTCACACCTTCACACTCCCAGTCCGCGCAGACGATGTCCTCATCCTCGCCTCCGACGGTCTGAGCGACAATCTCTGGGACGAAGATGTCCTCGATGAAGTCCTCAAGTTCCGACAAAACGGCACATGGGGTTTCCACCCTGCGCCTGACAAGGTGCCTGCAGAGTCATTGCAAGCCCAGATCCTCCGCCGGAAAGCCTTTGCCGGGATGCTCTCTGAGGCACTGTGTTCACGTGCCAAGCGGGTGTCCGAGACGAGGCCCTCCCATAATACCACCTCATCATCATCCCGGCGAAGAACGTCACACCCACCACGCTTCAGTGTCATCCCCGAGGAAAAGGGAAATGAAGGTGTGGCGTCATCGACCGCATCCTCCTCCTCCTCATCGCCCTCACCGTCTGTGTCTTTGGTGACCTCTGACTCTGAAGAGGACGGTGCGGATGATATCCCCTTTGCCCACCGAGCCAAGCTCGCTGGGAAGTCTTTCAGGGGTGGAAAACATGATGGTATGTATTTCTTATTTATCCTTATCCATTTCAACCCTTTTTTATTGAATTCACCATTAACCTGGTCCATTCCCCCAGATATCTCGGTGATCGTGGCTGTCATCTCCCCTCTACACTCCACGGTCGAGGGAAATACACCACCTGAGCCATCCAACACTTCTGTGCGCACTGATTCAAGACTATGATGTCAGGATCGATCCCCCATTCTACCACTCATAACTCCATCCATCGTAACCAATCATCCACTACACCCTTATCTTTCCATCCCTTTCCACCCGCATCCACCCATACAGCATCCCAAAAAAACATGCATCCAAAAACAGCAGGCCATACATAGATGACGCTTCGCCATGAGGATATCAATAGGAACACTTCGGGATCTCATCCCACCCGTGACACAGTCCACAGTCCACTCACTCTCACTCTCACTGAGTCATCAACGTCAACTCTCGGTCTCATCTCTCATCTCTCATACATACTTAGACTGGCTATGATATGATGAGTGGCCAATCACCCGTCCGCCTCACCGCCGACTCATCCGGATGAGCCGAAGATCGTCCTGACTCGAACATAGTCATCGTTCTCCCGTTTCGCGTCACCTGGCCGGTACCCAGTCATCCTAAATATCGTGGTTCTTCCGATATCGATTATACATAGTTCGTGGAGGAGTGGTTGCTTGGTTGGTTGGTTGCCGTCCTGCGAGCTTCTTCTCTCCTTCTGCTTCGTCTCCCTTCGGCTTCTTCTTGACAGAACCTATCCTCATCTCCTTCTCTCACAGAATCACATCGCATTGCCCTTGACACACATCACACACACAGATATACATATACACAGACACAGACACATATGATAAGCCTCTCACACCGACTACTTAAACTCCATCCCTATCCATTCACATCCTATTCACTCTTCGCGATCCGGTCATTCAAAACAAAAAACAAAAACACAACAACCGATTCTGTCCCACTTTTTTTTTTCATGTACATACATACAATCGCCTTGCCTTGCTTGCTTCAAATCACCTTTTCCATCGTCATTTAGTCCAATATTCGGGAAGGGGGGTTAAAAATAAATAAAGAAATCAATGGGTATTTCTAGAAACTGTAAAGATTAAAGAAAATATTTTGTATGTATGATGTATTATTCTGTATGTATACATATGTCGACGTCGACTTCAAGCTTCAAGGTCCAAGTTGAATCCTCTTGTTTTCCCTTGAAATTTGGATGACAAAAAGTCAGATCACAAAATACTACATAATGAACAAGAGTTTGTATTGCACGAGATTGTATTGCACGAGAGATATCAACCTCAACGTACGCACCGTTGTGCTTTTTGTGCTTTCTTGTACATTTGTGAACACCTCCGAAGGATGGGTGGTGGTAATTGGCGCAAACGGCCAAGAAAAGTTCGAATTCCGGGCTCCCTAATTATAATGAATGAATATTAACGAGTTAATGAACAATTAAGCACACTTTGGTCAATGACGACAAAGGATTCCAAAACAACAAAGTGATCCAGTTTACGCACACGCCACTAAAGGAAGTTGGTTCGAGCCTCGAGGGATCCAGACTGCAGAGCGTCCTGAGAAGCTAGAACTCGGTGGATAGGTTTAGGAGGAGGATCCGACTCGATACTTATGTGATTGTGAAAAAAGAACCAGAGGAATAGAAAGAGAAGCTTGAAGAAAGAAAGAAAACGCAACCCCAGGGGATGCTAGTTAGGGTACTTAGACAAGAGGACTGTCCGTCGTTTGAAGTTTGAAGATGGTTCTTCGTGTCGAGAGATAACACTGGCAATTGTGGTCTTTGGCCTATTATTGGAGGGCCAGGGCAGGGCATTCAAATATTCATGATTGATCGTGGTCGTCAGTCATAGTCCCCTCCTAGTACCGTACTCAAGTACGAGGATCATTGGGAATTCCGAGGGCAAAGAGGGGTATCATGAGGTCCAGTCAAGTTGGATGGATTAGACCGATTGTATCACATTCAACCGCAAAACGAAAGCAAGGAAAGCAGTCATTTCAAAATTCGAACTCTTCTGGAGGGAGAAAGAGACTCGTCGTATTTTTCCATAACCCTATGCAGATCTGCTTCAGATATCATTCTGACCCTTGAATAACCTGGACATACCATAAGTTTCAAGAGACTAGAGCCTGAGTTAGTGATACCGTTGACTTGATAAACACGAGAGATTTCTCCCGCAACTTTTAAGGAACATTCGATCTAAGCGAAATAAAAGATAAACGAACCGCAGCGTTTGACTGCGTAGGAAAGAAAGGAAAGAAAGTGCACGGACCCAAGGGATGTGATGTGCGGAGGGATGATACCGTCAAACCCTAAACTAGAACATACAACTAACTAACCTCGTCCACTTACATACATAACCGCAACCACGGCTTCCTCAACTCCAGAGCGTAGTCCCAGCCCCAGCCCCAGTGCTCCTTCTCCCACCACCACCACCGTCACAGGCACCCCCACCGCCCCCGCCCCCGCCGCCACCAACACCAACCTTCCATCAAGCACCAACCTCGCCTTTCAGCAAGTCAAACGAACAGCCATGGACGGATGGAACAAGATCTCCTCGAGCTTGAACAACATCAACTTCGCTCAGGCAGGCTCCAAGATCACAAAGGGATTCAGCTCGAGCGTTCAAGCGACCCGTGAACGTCTCGGCCAGGTCGCAGCTGACGAGATTACGGAGTTGCCTCAGGGTGGGTGATAGGGTCTGTTCGGAGAAGAAAACGTTCAAAGTGTTCGACTGACTGTGTAATTGTAGAGTACAAGGATCTCGAGGCTCGCGTCGACGCTCTCAGAGCCGCGCATATTGCGATTCTCAAGTACGTTCGTCTTCATCATCGTGATTCCAACCCCAACCCATTATTTACCTTGCTCACTTACCTTACCAGGATAACCAAAGTCTACGAAAGCGAGAGCTACGACTACCCAGTCCAAATTCAAGAATCCATCGCGGAGCTGTCCACCTCCATCGGGTACAACATCACCTCCTTCGCCGCCACCAACCTCAAAGGCACGAACCTCCCCGCGCCCTCCGCGCCCTCCGCCCCTCCCCCATCCCAACACAAGACCCTCCCCCACGCCCTCACCCGTGCAGCCACCGTCGCCGCCGCGTCCGTCTCCAACTCCACTAGCGACGCCGCCGCTATCGGTGATTCCGACAAGTTGGGCAAGTCCCTCGCGTTGTTTGCGAGTGGGTGGGATAAAGTCTCTGCTGCTCGGTTGGATCAGGACCATGCGATCCAGACCAACTTCTTGCACCCGTGGCAGACGACACTGAATGCGTCGATCGCTGTCGCATTGAAGGCGAGGCAGGCGGTTCGTGTCAGCAGACTCGAGTTGGATGCTGCAAAACAATCGTGAGTATTCAAGTAATTATTTGAATGATTATGTTTGCTGATTGGGAGGCACCTTTTAGACTTAAGAATGCTGGCCCGGCAAAACAAGAGCATGCCCGCCTGGAGGTAGAGAATGCCGAGGACGACCTTGTCCAAAAGACAGAAGTGGCCATCACCTTGATGAAAACCGTCTTGGAGAACGTACGTCGCAGTCATCATTCCTTTCTTTTGTTTTTCTATAAATCTTACCCAAAATACCGTAGCCTGAACCCATCAAGAACCTTAACGAGCTCGTCAAAGCCCAACTCATGTACTTCAGCATCGCTGCTGAAGCTTTGTCGTCCGTTCAAGGTGAAATCGAGGAACTCAGTGTCGCTGCTGAGGGTGAATACAGGTGCGTGAAATACCCTTTTTGATCTGGAAAAATCGACTTATACGGTCTCACCCTAGGAAGTCCAGGGACCACTGAGATACCCCTGACTTGAATATGTAGTAAAGCGATTTTTGGACATACGCCAGTGGCAGAGCCATTGTTTTTTCGTTCGTTTCGTTGCCATTAATTCCTGCTCCTCCTTCTCGTATATTTTTGCGTCTTGTCATGGATGATATGCTTTCCGAATGTTCCATTATGTCTTCATGCTAGTATTGGGTTTCTTCAGATGTCGGTACCTGATTTGCCTTCAAGTAACAAAGGGAGGCGATAGAACAAGAAAGAAAAAAAATAGGACAATATTTAGTTTTGCGAACACATTCCTCATATCCATATGTGCGATTGGGTTGAATATTATAAAACGGTCATAAATACACAAAGCAGAATGTAGGCGAGTGAGTATTACACCTTGTACCGTCTTCCCGTCTTCGTGAAGAATGTTTGCAGAATGTAAACTTGGAGCCTGAAGGATGATTGGATGAATTCTGGAGCATGACTTGATTAGAAGGAAGCACTCACACTGCCATGCCGACTATCCCGAGACTCTCCAAAACGGCGTACCAGAAGAGGCGGCTAGAATTTTACTAAGTAGGTGCTTCAAATGGAGGACGAATAGAAGCCTTACTTCTGCGTTGACTTCACTATTGAGAAACCACGATTCTCTTGTGTGTGGTGGCTAAAAGAAAGCTGAGAATTTGGGAACAGTAGCAGAGGACAAGCAACGCACAATTTCTGCATCCTTTTGATATTCATCAACATCCCGTTAAGCCTGAAGATGCTTTCCTCCAGCGCGCTAGTGTGTTCAGAGATCTGGCCTGCCTTGGCTGGAGCTTCTCGTCGTGGTTCACTTTCCACCATGATATCGAAGTCGACGAGTTTGTCGGTGAGTGTGGACATGTCATTCTCGAAGCAGAAGGCGTATTCCCCAACGGTGTTTGCGGTGAGGACATAGTCTCCCTGTCTCTCTCGCTCGCCGTCTAGGATGATCTTTTGGTTGGGGTCTTTGATATCAAAGTCTATGTCGAACGAGCCTCCGGATTGGACCTAGAGATGGAGCTGTGGGTTTCAAAGCAATGTTGTCGATGGCTGAGGACATACAGCATAGTAGAACTATATAAAACCGTTAGAAAATCCCCCTTATTTGCAGCACAAAACATGAAACCTACCCCGATTTTCTCTCCAGCTTTGTCCACGTCTGCGAAGAAACAGACACGTTCATTGGGTGCAATCGTTGTTGTCAACGCCGATGCATCCACGGATATCAGAAGATAGAGAAAAACAAAAAGAGATGAAAGAAAATGAAATGGTGAAGGCATTAGGGAGAAGCCAACGGAACGTCGTCGTCGTCGTGCGCAGGGAGTGTAGGTTTTGTGAACAGTGCCAGGGGTGCCGGATTTGGCCACGTACGTCGGAGTTTGAATGACGACTATATTTAGTCAATTACGCTTAACTCCATTTACTTTCTGTGCCTTGATGTGAGAGAGGACTTGGAAATGCTTGAGATATCGCGTTCATACCTTTGAAAATCGTTTGTTTAGAGTCTGGAGGATGGAAATACGGACGTGTAAATCGATTTGTTTTGTGTCGCCAGAGGTCCGTGCGTTGAGGCGGGCACAAAACAAGCAAAAATAAATAAATGGATTTCTTCAAGTAATGCCACGATCTCTGCTTTTACAAGTTGACTACTATGACCACGACTAGCACTGCTACTACTGATTCTGCGCTTGCCTGGCTCCTTTCTCTCGATGCTATCTGCAACAGCTCACCTCTACCTATCCCTACTTCTCCAGATCTTACTGACTGGCTCCATATCTCGCCGAGGACAGACAGTCCAGCTACGACGACCTACCAGAACGAGTCTGTTACCTCCTCGCCCTTTCTTCAGGATGTGACCAGCTCTTCGAGAGTCAATGTCCCTCAGGAACGAGGATTATCCTTGAACTATCGCTATGATCTCTCCGATCTTTCCGACGCCAACTTGAACCTCACTGATGGCATACTACCATCCTCTCTGGCTCCTGGAATGATATTCAATCGTCATCATCGAATGACCTCGCTGGAATCGAACAGTCAAACGTTGATTAATACGCCCTCTCCCTTGCGCTCTCCTGCTTTCTTCTTTCCTTCAGGTTCAGCTGGACTCGCTCCTGAACACCGGACCTCCGACGCTCTCTCACCTCTAATCGCCTCTCCGGGCTCTAAATCTTTCTTTAATTTCTTTCGCGACCTATCTCCTTCGGCACCGTCTGGTCATACGATCTCTATCTCTGATATCTCTCCTGTTGTGCGTGCCAACGATCTCGAAAGAGCTGCTCCGGTACCATCCAAGAAACCCAAAAAGAAACGAAAAACTAGGCCTCAGAAACCTGCTTCGCAACCGCAACCTTGGTCTTTTGTCGAAAAACTGCAGGCGCTTCCTTATGGTCATCAGCACCCGGACTCTTCGAAGCTAGCTCGTGAAGGATTTCATGATGTGCCTCCTGCTCCAAACGGAACTCCCGCTCAATCTACAGTTCTCTTGTCGCCTTGTCGTCTGCAGTCCGACCACGTCTGGAATCGTGATGAACGAGTTGATGATGATGATACATCCTTGAGCCCAGTCGTCACAGAAGATCTACCCTCTCAACCTAACCCAGCCTCCATTGGATCTCTATCACCGCTAACACCTCTTCCCAGCTCGCCGGAATCACCAATCCCCCGTTTGAAGATCACTTTGAAGCTGAAAAGGCCAATCTCAGAAAATCCAACCGTCACTCCGCTGAGAAGAAGCAAGAGGCCCCGAAAAACTTACGTCGCACCGGAGTCCCCGCTCTCTTCCGCTGCCAGTCCAACTTTATCTAGGCATTCCTCCCCGGAACTCACGCCTTCGCAGAACCTCTCTTCTACCTTCACCGTCAGGACATTCCCGGATTCTATCGAGATCTCGGAGAACTTTCCTCTGTTCTACAGGCGCTTTCCAGCCAGTGCCTATCTCAGGCTCGATGACTCTGAGTACATTTCATTTTTCACATCTTTTTATGATGTTTTTTTTAAATCTTCCTCATAACAGGCCTTCCCGTTTCTTATCAGATGTTTCGTCTCCTGGAGGCTTGTACAACCCGCCGCGATCTGCTCTTGATCTCTATACCCCTCGGTTTGTACGTGGCAAAGGTGTCGAAAAAGTGGGGCTTTGTCCCATTTGCATTGAACCTCATGCCCGAGGCGGTGTGAACAAAAAGCTGTGGTTTGCAATGAAATTCTCAGCTTTCAAGTAGTGCGTCGTTTTCTTTTCTTTTTGTCAGAGTTGTCTTTGATCTAACTCCATCACAGTGTATGAATAGCTCGCTTTTACTTGTCTCTTACTCAATCTCTTCGCTCCCCAGCTACCACATGCAATACGCCCATGGTATGGCCCCGTTATTTGGTGTATATGTCTCCCCATCTGATGTTCAGGATATAGGCATCTCGGCTTCCACAGGACGACCATTCTCTCCACCGATCGAGTTCCGAACTTTCGTCAGGCCAAATGCTGGCAAAAAGGAAAAAAGCTCCATCCAGCAAGGTAAATGTCACAAATGTGCGAAATGGGTGGCAGTCGAAGGGATTAAAGATATGGAAAGCAAGGTGAGATTTCTTGGGAAAAAAAATAAGGCTATTCTGACTTCCGAGTCTCCTCTTGAAAACAGGTCAAAGAATTGCACTGGTTAGTCACCTTTTCATCAGGATCACCTCAATTCTCGGTTTTGACTGTTTGGTCACATTTAACAGGTGGAAACACGCCGCTACATGTCATCAAGATTCGACTCTGGAAGGAGAGGATGACCTCTTCGAAGAGGACGACATCCTAGCACGGATCCTCTCTTTGACTCGGAGGCCCGGGGGAGACGAGTCCTCAGAAGTGGTTTAACTTGACAAAATGTAATTGTATCTCTATTTCTTGTTGTCGTCACCGTATCGTATTTCCCTTCGTAAATGGTGTATGTTGTGTATTTTTCAAGTGTCAATGTTGTTCCAAAAGTTGTATATGATTTATTTAATAGACCAAAAGTTTTGTCCGAGTTTTGTCGACCTGCATCGCAAATTGAATGAGAACGAGTCCATCAAGCGCTTCTGATTCTGGGTAAAATGTTTAATTAGACCCGATTTCAATGGTTTAAGCTTCAAGTTCTATTATATTCTGACACCGGGCAGAGACGGCTTGTCAAAACATCTGATATACAAGATATCTTATGATTGACATGGCATCTGCCAGTGTAAATAGCAGAAAACATGAGGGGTTTGATCATCACGACTGCTGATGTTCTTCAAGAGCGCGGAGAAGATCAAGATCAAGGGATAATTGAGTCTTGTTTTGTTTTCCATCCAAAGAACGAGATCAGACGTTGATTTTCCGAGTCTGACAGGAAGATCAGTCGCGGTGAGGAAGGTTGATCGCTTAAAAACCTCTACAACAACAACTAGAGTAGTATACATACAGACGACAGATGTGTTATCTGAAGGTCTGGGCAGCGGGGCAATAGGTACAGCTCTGTCCAAATTTCATGAATAGTACTACAGTGAATAAAAGTGTACAACAAAAAAAAAAAAAAACCCCAAGAAGAAGAAAGAAAGCAAAAGAAAAAAAACGAAAGGGGAGAAAGGGAGGGCAACAAAGACTAGAAAAAGGAAACTTAAAAAATTCAAACACAAAAGGAGACCAAATTTTGGAAACAAAGTCCAGTTTGTCCTATGACGAGGCACGACGAGACTGTCGGAGAGCGTAGGGAGGAGGTAGTTCTCTAACAACTCGGAGGCTCCCACCGGCATCTTGATGCTGGAAGACAGCCTCCTCCGCGACCCCCGAAGTCGTGTCGGGCGGTTCTGTTTCAAGATACTCTGATTCTGGCGAAGAGATGGCCGCAGTGGTTATCAATACGCGGGGCCTTGATATTTTCCCCGAGGCTCTTATCGAGGTGGTAGGAAAGGTGGCAAAACCTCGATTGGATGCACGGCTTGGAGTTCGGGATGAGGCGGTGGTGGTAGCGTTCGCGCTGGAGCTCCTTTCGAACCCGACTCGGGTCGTCTGAACATCAGAAAGAAGACCGGTCTGCGACGAGGCAGGGGAACTTGAAGTTGCGAGTCGCGCATTTGATCTGGTGGCGTGGATTTCCGCCAATATCGCTGCTTTTCTGCTGGGTGCCGGTTGCTCTGCCAGTGCTGATGGTGATGGGCCCAAGGGATCGTTGACGGACTCAGAAGATGGACTGTCAACAAACTGACGAGCTTTGGTCTCAGCCGCTTCCACTTCTGCCTCTCGCCGGCGTTTTCTCAAGGAGAGGAAAGCGAGAAAAGTGAGGCAGCCTAAGATGAGGAATATCAAGATGGTGACAACAGCTATGACCGTTGAACGCCGCCGTTTGGCAGCGGTTTCTGCTGCGTCTGAAAGCGCCTGCTCTTGGAGTATTTGCGTTGAGTTGCCACTTTGGCTTACAAGTCCAACACATGCGGGGTCGTCGTCGAATCCTAAAAGACAAAATTATTTGAAAAGGTATAACCATATTTCAAAAGATCAATACCCTTTGGTTGCACAGACGGGGTCCCAGATGCCCATCGACCTGTGCTATTATTGACGTCAGATAAAATTAGATACACATACATCCCAATAACTTACAAGTCACTGATGGCAGCTAGAATAGACAATTAAAGCGATCCAAAGAAAGATTCTTCCGTCAGAAACAAATATCAGAAACTAGAGACTCGGAGAGAGTACCTACCAATCAGAGTCAAGCCAGGAGTGGCTCGATTGATAAACGTGAATTCGTCGAGCCCAAGAGGCATGGTAACGTTCGTTACGATTGGAGAATTGAGCTGAAGGAGTGTAACGTTGTAAGGTGGGACACCTCCTTTCACGGTGAGCCCCCAGGGCTGACATGTTGTCAGGTGGGTTGTGACATTGGCGGTAACTGTAAACTTTGGGCTCGTGGGTGGGGTGACAACGCATTGCGTCGATTGGCCAGCTATACACGAGATTAGTATCACTCCAACAAGTATAGTTAACTAGGGCTATACTTACCCACCACTTGAAAAAAGCTGGGAGGTATACCTCCAGCACTTCCATTGGCGTCAACGACGCTGAGTGCAAGTTGAGTGCCTAGTACCAGGGAATCAGCCATCGAATAAGTAGACATGTAAAAGCTCTTACCAATAGGCTGAGTAACCGTCCAACTAAGGTTATTCTCGTCTGTGCCTATCAACGATGTCTGCGGAGTCCCTCCTACAGCAAAGGATATCATGTAGTAGGGGGGTGTTCCGTGCGTAATATTGACGGGGTCGAACGATTTCACGACAATTGGTAGCGTAGCGCATGTTGGCAGGGAGGTAGCGATGGCCTATGGAGGGTCAACAGCTTGGTACAGCGCACTCAGATAAATGATAAAGAGAGACGAACAGAGTTGGCAAATTGCCACTGAAATAGCTTGCTTGATTGACCTAGAGCAGGATGGGCGAGATAGGCCAGAAACCAGAGAAGGAGGACTCGAAACTGAACAGTGGTCATGGCAAAATTGGGACAAAATTCCAAAAGTAATTGATGCCCAGCACCGCAGAAAAAGAAAGGACAGAAAAGAAGAAGGAATGAAAAAGGCGAGCACGCCTACAAGCCGGAATCAGTATGAGCGAAGAAGTGAAGACTAAGTTGTAGAACTCGCCTAAAGGAAGAAAGGTCGGAAACCAGCCAATTCAAAACGTTGGAGGAGGAAGAAACAGAAGGGATACAGACATGTGGATCAGGTACTTACAACGCTTGTATACAACCATGAGAAAGATATTTGAACGCTATGATTAAATCAATAAAAGGTTAGAAGATTGGCGGTTCAGCTATGCAAACTGGGGCCCTCCTGTCACCCGATGGGACAAAATTCGTGATGGAACGGAAAGTTGGCTCTGAAACAGATATCCATCACTCCGTCGTCGCGTCTGTTGCAATAAAATAGACAGAAACCAAAGGCAACATAAATACCACATTGTTAGACCCTACAGATGCCCAATCATAATGAATGGCAACCACTGTAGATCTAACCAGTGCAGAGAGTCTTTGTTGCTAACTGCCAACATACCGGGATATTCGGGTTTGCGCAGGCATGGGCATTTGGGTACATATGCGGAAGGCTTGTTACGGCATTTCGATATTCTGACGACGGACTGCATAAATTCGACGCGCTCGCCATCCGCACTACAAGATAGCAATTTCTGTAAGTATTAGGTGTTCGGTAAGTTACTGACATAAAAGAGAACATGGTGTTCGAAATTAGGTTTTATACGTCAGACTTGAGATGGCGCGGGGACCTCTTTCTTGATGATCTCCTCTCCAAGGTGCCTGATCTTTTCAGAGGATTCGGCTGCGTTATTTTCCGGAGTGTCGTCCTTGATCGCTTGTTTCATTGAACCTATTCCGATGGGAAGCCTCTGCCATGTCGTCACTCTCATCCCAACACCAGGCATAGCATGCGCTCTGAGGTAGGCGACCCAACGCTCGACGACTTCGGGATCTGCATCCCAAGCTTTGATAGCGCGCTTGTGCACTCTTCTGTCAAAATTCTCTTGTGACTTTTTGTGGGCGAAAGGACTGCGTGGTACGGTCCAGAGGGTTCTTTGGGTCGGTAGAGGAATCACTCTGGAAGCTGGGATGCCCAGAGAAGAGGCAGCATGTGAGGCGAAGTGGGTGAAGAGGTTCAGAAGTTTGACATGATGGGAACGGAAGTGGATGTTTGCAACCGGAATGTCGTGTGTTCTTGGGTGGAAGAAGGGAAGATGGACACTACGACCGTGAACGATGGACGCTGCATATTTCTCTTCTGAATAGTCTTCTATTCGAGGATCCAGGTGTTCTGTTAACGGAAGTTGGCTGGGGTCATATTTCAGTCCCGGGGGCGGTTGCACCGTGACGGTCCTGGCCAAAGTTGAGAGAATAGAAAGAATTGGAGAGGGAAAAACACGCACTGTGCGTCCGTACTCTCGTGCCTCCTCCTTGGAACGGCGGCGGGGATGTATCTTCGCGTCGACCGAGCAGCGGAGAGGACTCTGAGCATAGTGGTATTGGACGAAAACAAAAATGTTGGAATTTCTCACGGCCATGTCATTCAAGGGCCGTTTCGACTCGTCGCCCTCTGCTCGCAACCTCCACAATCGAATTCGAAATGTTTTATTTTTCACGAAATACATGGCTGTTTCCCTGTTCCAGGACTTTCATGGCCATTTATCCTCGAAACGTCAAGAAATGCCTTTCAATTGCGATGCAAAATCCACACTCACGACAGATGACAAACGGCCGATAGGATTTCATTTCTTTGAATCTTTTATCGCGCTCATACTCCATATTTCTTCAAGTGCATCTTCCAAGTCTCATAAGAAGTAGGGGCTCTATTCTGAATGGAGAGGGTGACCCTGTCAAATCACTGCAAATGCCAAACACAGGACAACTTATGCCACTGAAGCGCTCAACACTTTCAACCATCTGCCTAGGTTCTGATTTGGAATCATTAGTCACTGCTTTCCTCGACGATGCTTCACGCAGCACTTGATGCATCAGGAAATGTACATTTTCACAATTGCTACAATTCGGAAGTGGTAAGTGGCTTCATTACTTTCGATCAGGTTCTGCAGATATCAAACCGCACACTGATCATGAAGATTTACAGAATCTTATCCACGTTCCATCCGACGATCCAGAATACAGAATAAGTATGGCTTCGAGATAACAAAGTTGTTCTCTTTCATATATCTTTGAACAAGTTGCCCGGAAGTTCCTTGATGGATGGAAGCATCCACACAAACCTGTGCCAACAATCAAGAGAATATTCTTTGTCGCGTATTCCTCAACCGGGCTATACCATCTAGGCAAATTCAGTGATTATAGGTGATTTTCTACTTTATGTATCTAACGGGCATGGAAATTTACCCTCAATTCGCAGTAACAAAGTAGGAAACACGCAAATGCTCTTCCATGGAACGCGACGTGCGTGCAAAATTGCAGAGACTTCCTACGCCGTCACTTGTTGTACGCGAGATGACTGTAATCTTTGCTGTATTTTGAGAGGGTCGTATAACATGGAAAGGGCGAAAGGAGGTGCGTTCTTTCCACCATCAACCTTTCACTTTCAAGGCTCAGGGACTCACGGTTTATCTAGCGAGAATGTTTGGCCCAGGAATCTATTCCACGGATGTGTCATCCAAAGCTGATGATTATACGACCAATGCCGAATCACAGACACAAACTCGTGTCATGATTGTGAATCAAGTAACTTTAGGACGGACAAAAACGATGTACGAAGCCTCCCATGATATGCAACATGCACCCCATCTGTACAATTCGGTTTGTCATCTTGTGTTGTAAAATATCCAGAAACTAACAAATGTCTACTTGTTCAGGTTACCGCTGCTACATATCCCGAAGGCGGGAAGGTCAACTATCACGAAGCAGTCGTGTACAGAGAAGATGCTATCTGCGCTAATGCCATTGTCGTATATACATAGGGTACGATCCGGTCAGGTGTCATAACATAGCCTCGTGTAATATTCGTTCGAAGACACTGAACTCAATGAACGACCATCGTTCCAACCTACAGACCTAACGAAGACCCGAATTCATTCGAATTGTTTTTCGATTTGCTGCTTGATCACATTAGAAAGTTCGCGTTTGACTGAGAGCGGGATCGAGGCTGAACAAAATCACTCGTTAAATGACCTGAGGACAAGACGTGTCATCGAAGGCTTACTTTCAGCTTGCGGTGCGACCTTGGCGTGAAGGGCCTTGAAGGTAAGTGGGTCAAGATTCTTTGCAGTTTCTGTGAATTCGACGATATAAATGAAAGATACTTTAAACCAAGCTTCGGAAAAAACACCTTTACTCTTATGATGGACGTCATCACACCAACCAGTTTCGTTCAGTTTCGCGTTCATGATGGCACGAATTCTACATGACAAATGAGCTAGATTCTCGGAAAACGCGAAAGACGAGGACTCTCACCTATCCCATTCACCGCTTTCGATAAGCCGACGACGGACTTGGATGTAGAGTAAATTTATATCTGACTGGGGCATATTTCCAATAGATGGGGTCCACGGAAGCTATGTAATGGGGTTGCTTCGTCAGAGAAAGTTCACTTCTGAGAAGAACCAACGGACCTGGGTACGAGTCAAGTTGACTCAAATTGAATGATATTTTTCGGAGATACCTCCACAAAGCAGCGGTCGTTTCCAACACTTTGTAACCGTCCGTCCGCCTTTCCAGAGGCCCACTGGCACTGGCTCGTCTTAATGAGACCGTGGCCAAACCCTGGGGAATGCCAGAAATTAGAATTTGAAGGGTCTGAGCCAGGAATTAAGAAGATAGATACGCACCCAAGGCTATCCCAGTGGTCGTGCGCTCAATTTAAGCGCCAGAGTTTATCTATGTCAATTTTGACAATAAAGGAGGAGAGGACAAGATCCTTGTTCAAAACGATCTGACGTAAATCGCTCACCCTGTGAACAGATGCCGGGTCGGCATTTGCGTGGGAATTATTTCCAATACTCCAACACCGTCGTTCTCGTACTTTCCTTCTTTTCACCGCCAACCTCCATTCAAATGGCTTCCGCAGACAAAGATCCTTTCTATCTCAGGTGAGTCGCTGCCGGGAATGATGCCAATTAATTCACTTATCTCCCTCTTTTCTCCAGATATTAGTACGTTTGGCCTCGTTCAAGAAAACACGCGTTCATTGACATTGGTTGTAGCACCGGTCATTCTGGCAAACACGGCCATGAGTTCTTGGAATTCGAGTACTCTCACGGGCGTTTGCGTTATGCCAACAACTCCAACTACAGGAATGACAGTCTCATCAGGAAAGAGAGTGAGTCTCTATCCACAAACTCGACTCAGGAATCAGTGACGAATTCGTTTTTCTTTTTAGTGTGGGTCGGCCCTCTCGTCGTGAAGGAGCTCAAGCGCATCGTCGAAGCGAGTGAAATCACCAAGTACGCTTCTCAGTCCGAATTTCTGTGACGTCAAACCCTTCTGACATCCAAACAGGGAAGACGATGCCAACTGGCCAAAAAAGAACATCGTCGGAAAACAGGAGCTCGAAATTCGTGTTGGAAACGATCACATCTCATTCGAGGTATGGCTCATTTTTATTCTGTACCAAAACACCGCATTAATCCCTCTGATTTCACTCAGACGGCTAAAATTGGTGCTTTGGTCGACATTCAAGACAGTGAAGATCCCGAAGGTCTTCGCGTCTTCTACTACCTGGTCCAAGATTTGAAGGTTTGTCACGTCCTTGACACTATCAACCCAAGTTTCTGATCAGACTATGAAACACAATACAGTGCCTCATCTTCTCGTTAATCTCCCTCCACTTCAAGATCAAGCCCATATAGATTCTTCCTAATACTCGTCAAAGACATATGCTTATGGTCAGAGGTTGAAAATAATGGTTCTAGGTGTCGTTCTAAGATAAAGGACATTGTACCACCTTCCCTTGTGAGTATTTTTCTCGTTCGTCTCTCCGGTACGTATGTGTTCTAACTGTTTTTGTATCCCAACCAGGACACCTTCAATCCTTAAATGAATCTTTCAAGAAAACGCGCATGTTGTATTCCAGGTAAGATAATGACCCTCCTCGTTTATACTTTGCCTTTATTCATTCTTAGTTTCTAGTTTAATAAAACGATTTGACGTTGTTGCCTGCGGTGGTGTAAAATATCGAGAGAACTTGGAGTTAAAATATCGTTGCGGGGTTTCTAGTATTATTGTTACCTTTTCAAGCTGGACAACCATGGTTTGAAAGTGCCAACTTTTTGGTAACAACATTGTCGACATGTGGGATGGCCGGTTTTTTTCCGTTCTCCCCACATTGCCCGGGTTCTATGGTTACAATATTTATTCTTCTCGACAACCTCCAGCCCTCTTCGATCTCCGAATACACCTTGCAGACCCTTGCCTAAACATATTTCCTCATATTTCATTTGAATTTGAATCGGTTGAAACCGATCCATGAGCTTCCCGATCACTGACACCCATTTTTATCTGTGCCCAGTCCAGCCATCCATGGACACGATCCCGCTTCCTTCGCCTCCACCACAATCGTCGACGATTTGAAACCATCGTTTGCCACCCACTTTCGGGCACGATCAAGTTTGACCGACAGTCCTCCATGCCATCTGAACAGAGCTCTGGAAGCTCACGAACTAACGTCCCTCCCCTGAACGCCACCACGACATCATCAACTATGGCTTCGGTGGATTCTGGGGCCTCATTCTTGGCTGAAGTCGATGCATGGCTAGTTCGAATCAACAAAGACATCACTGAACTAGAACATCGACATGAAAAGCATATGTCTGTGACAGGAGAATGGTGGAAAGGACGGGGCAAACCCGTGCGTTCACAGGCCACAAAAGCGCAGGTGGATGACGAGTGTGAGTGCTGTTTTGATTGATTCTTCGAAGGTGTTGGCTGACCATCTATCTTACAGCACGCACAGCGCGAGGTGCTGCGTAGTAACGGACACTACGCATGCCCATGACGAGCGAGTTGTATCATTATCATAACCCCCTGTAGCGTACCTCAAAGATCCACTGCCAGACATATTATTAATAGTAATCCACCTAGATTGTTACAAGATAGAATTCTGTCGATTTAACTCTACCTGCCTGTTGTTTCGTTCCAAGTAGGGTCGATTCCAAGACGGTTGCAATAATAACTACCCATGCCTATGACTCGGAACGATTGAAACGGCCTAGTGGTGCAATTCTGTATGAGGCTACAGGGCGGCGACTGTGATTACGATTGTTCGCTCTGCTCCACGACGAATCTGTCCCACCAAGATGGACCAAATTTTACTTCCCTTGCTCAACTCCCAACTTGTCAAGGGGTGCTGTGGAGCGTCTTCGGGGTTTGAAAACCGATACAGAGCAATCCGACTCGTGTTCACAACAAAGTGTTCCTCGCCGTACAAAATTGGCGTCGGGGTGAAACGCTATTCCTGAAATGAGATGAGCCCTGTGAACTGGATGAGAACAGAAGCAGTCGACACGAAAGGAAAAGACTGGCAAAGAAGGGAAGCCGAGAAGCCGGTGCTGACAAAGACACGCGTTTGTTTTTTGTGGGGGATTTGATTTGATACAAAGCCTCGTGGTTCATTTTGACTCTTGTCTTTTTCTTTTCATCCCTGCCATATTCAATTCCTCTATTTTATCTCTCTCGACTATCTCCAGCATCCTGGACCGTCTTATGAAGCATGGACTATACTTGTTTTGCTGGAAAGTATCGTCTGGAGGAAGAAATAGCTAATGGCGGCTGTGGTTAGTAAACTGCTTTTCATCGTATTTAAGCGTCACTCCTCATCTTCTGACATCAAATATAGGTACTGTATTCCTCGGCGTACATACCGTCGCGGGGAAAGAGGTGGCTATTAAACTTGAGCCAGCTGTAGCAAAGAATAGCCCTTTGAAGCAAGAGTCCAAGATCTACAAGACCCTCATGGGCGGCACAGGGGTTCCATGGATTATGTGGTCTGGACGACAGGGCGACTACAATGTAATGATAATCGACCTCCTGGGACCTTCATTGGAAGATCTTTTCAAGAGGTGCAACCGCCATTTCTCACTCAAAACAGTTTTGCTTTTGGCAGATCAGCTGGTAGGTGGCATTCCCCCTGCTCCACTTTCACGCGTCATATCCCTTCCCCTTCATTCACAATTGTCTTTCCGTCTTCCAATTTTACTAGATCTCGCGTATCGAATTCATCCACACCAATTCCATCGTGCATCGTGACATTAAGCCCGCTAATTTTGTGATGGGGACCGGGAGAGCAGCTCACATGGTCAATGTCATTGACTTTGGTCTCGCAAAGAAATTCCGTGACGTGAAGACCTCAACCCATATTCCCTATAAGCAGGATGATTTTCACGGTGTCGGCACTTCTCTATTCGCCGCTATCAATACCCACCTCGGTGTTGGTGAGCACCGGATTTGCTTTCCTATTTTTCCTAGACACTTAACGTTCACCCTTTGCAGAATCATCTCGTCGCGATGACCTCGAATCCCTGGCTTATATGCTGATATATTTCTTTCGGGGCACTCTTCCCTGGCGGAAATTACGGGCGCCTGAAGAGCCTCCTATCAATTCGGAAGCTTCTCCTTCAGAGCAAGAATATGTTCGACAACATTACAATCCAGTTTCAGCTACGTGGGACATGATCCGTGACTCCAAGATTGCCAATGAAGAACTCCTGACCGTTGGGCTTCCTCCAGAATTCGACGTACTCTATCGCTATGCCCGAACACTCGAATTTGATGATCTTCCTGACTACGAAGGCCTAAGGAACCTATTTAAAGGCCTAGCGGAACGCATAGGAATAGAATACGACGACGTGTATGATTGGACCATCCCGCCCAAAAATACTCCTTCGGCTCATGGTCACGGGCAGCGCAGTATCAGCGAGGGTAGTGGGACTGGGAGCGGCGGGAAACGGCGGTATTGCGAAGCGTGCAATGCCCGGAGAAGATAAAATTATGAAATGTACATTATCCAGAATGATTCTGGGAACTCTGTAAGCTCCCTTCCGCCCAAAGCCCAGTCCATTTTTGCTGATATTTTTTCCCATCGGCCAAATCAAGTCCATTCATTTTGCCATTCACTAGCGGTCCTTTATGAACATATAACGACACCTCATGTCGCCAAAGGCTTCATTAATGTGTAGCCCCCACCTCCATTTACCCATAAAGACCGACCAACCAATAAAACGGGACCATATCTTTTTTGTCCCTGTGAAGGTTGTTCACCCCTCGGAACAGGTACTCGTCCTTGTCATCTCCCATGTTGACGAAATCGAGAGACCTGCTCCAACCAGCCCCTATGTCCGCTTCTTGTGTAGGTTCTGTCTTTCATCGACAAGATCCGTACCTTACAAAGCATTTTTCACTTCAGGAAGCTCTTTTCTAGGGTGCCTTTTGCACAATTTTTTTTTCCAACTTGAAGGGGTTTCTGTCTTCTGTTGCTTTTTTCTTGCTATCTATCTTGCTTTCTCTGCCATTTCACTTCCTTTCTTCCGCTTCTTTTACATGGTAACAACTCTGCAGCTTGCTTGTCCTGGTCTAGAGGGAAGCTGGACTCGTCAGTTATGTCGAACTAGGCCACATTATAATTTATGTATCCAATAATCCTTTTCTATGTTGTACATATGTAATATTATGTGTATTTTGATAGCTTGAAATTCTTTGTGTCCATGTTCTTTTGATTGAGTCAAAGTGAGAGTTGAACGTTCCGCTTGATCGAATGTGCAACTCCGACATTTGACTTTGTACCACCATCAACATACCTACCCGTGGTGACCTCCGCAAAGTCTTTGAACTGCTTCCACCATCCAGGCTCTTATATTCTCTCTTTTCGACGCGTATCTGTAAGTCTTCAAACACAATGCGCTCAGGAATAATATTCTGACAGTGGCCATACCAATTTGTGTCAAACAGAAAACCTCCGCCTGTTGACCGTGTACATAGTGTCTCAGGACTTTCAAACCTCAAACTATCTTCCTCTACCGTGCATAACGCGATGTCTACCCCTGCTGCCACGTCACCCATTTTCAACGCTCAAGAACGCGTCTTATGCTATCATGGGCCTCTGATCTACGAGGCCAAGGTCTTGAAAACGAAGACATTCGAGGAACCCAACCCCAACCCAGCCACGGGGAAGGTTGGACCCCATTATCTCGTGCATTACAAGGGATGGAAGCAAACGTGCGTGTTATTGCTATGGCAAACTATGTAGCATGGAACTTTTTCTTCTTTTTTCTTTCTTCGCCGAATGGAAAATAGTGTCAAAGCACTGTCACTTTCACCTTGCAATTTGGATTCTCGTTTTTGTATCATAGTGCTGACCCCCGGTCCTTTTCTTTTTCTTTTTCTCCTGTCGATATAGATGGGATGAATGGGTACCAGCAAGTCGACTGCTGAAATATACGGAGGCAAATTTGGCCGTTCAAAAAAGCCTTCAAGTAGCCAACCCTGGCAACATCCACGGCGGTTCTACTGCCTCCAAGACGCAGCACAAGTCATCAGGAAAGGATAACATAAGCACAAGGGCCATCTCAAGAAAAGACGGTACACGGGGGACAAAGAGGGCTCGTGAAGAGGTACGTCGCTGTTCCCGTCTTACTTTTTCTTCTTTCCCCCCCTCTCTTACCAGCATCCTTTTGCCTCATCCGTGTTTTAGGATGAAAGCAACAAGAAACCGGACATGAAGCTCAACGTCCCAGAAGTCTTGAAAAGCCTTCTTGTTGATGATTGGGAGGCCGTGACCAAAAATAATCAGGTCAGTTCTGCCAACTCCCTTTTTCCAGCTTAGGCTGACATCTGGAATTCTTAGCTGGTGACTCTCCCGAGGGAACCCAATGTTATACAGGTACTTTCCGAGTTCGCTGATTATATAAAAACAACGAAGCCCGCCCAGTACGTGTATTCTGTCTTGGTCTTGTCCTTTGCAGACGTTGACAACCAGTTTATCAGCCTAAAGGAACCGACTATCGTGATACAAACTGTTGTAGAGGGGCTACAAATCTATTTTGATAAAGCCCTCGGCAGCAACCTCCTATATCGATTCGAGCGTGTCCAATACGCACACATCAGAAGAGAGTATTGGACTGGGCCCAAGGTCATCATCGGACAGGAGAAGGAGATGAGTGTTATCTATGGTGCCGAGCATTTATTGAGGATGCTTGGTAAGTTTCTATCCACTTTGCTTTTTTGTCTGGTTTTTTTAAATGTGTCCCTGTAGTGAGCCTACCACAAATGATAGCTACAACATCTCTTGACTCAGAGTCTGTTCTACTCATTCGGGACTATGTGAATGAGTTGATGGTGTAAGCTACCTTTTTTTCCCTTCCTCTTCTCTTCCAATCCCTCACGCTACTTGTGCAGATGGATGGTTCGCGAAAAGGACCGAATATTTCAGCGGCAGTATGAAAATACCACCCTCGATTACCAAAACCTTTCAAGGGCTTGAACTTTGCTTTTGTCCTTCCTTCGAATCAATTGCGATCCGTGTTTATAAACTTTTCTTCCCAAACCTCTCATGTAGTCAAATCCCATAGTTTATCGAGGTAAATCATCCCATTTCCTTAACAAACATTCCTAATGGACATTTGTTTGTAGCTTCTTCCATGTTGTACAAGACCCTCTTTTTTGTGGCATTTGTTCAGTTGTGAAGTATCTCTAATGATCCATTGCTATTGAACTCTCCTCGTTGTCATTCCAGTCCGGCTTATGTCTGGGGCATCATGTGCCGCGGCACATATACTCATCAACGGCGAAGCGTTCTTTCTAGAGTTTTCTGAAGTCCCACCATATTTGTGGAACAGTCACTCAGGCTTTCCTTTTATTTTTGAACTGCGTGGATGATATCACTTTGTCGGAGCACTGTCATTGGCTAGACGGTGTTTAGGGGTTGCAGAAATTCCCTCCCATGATGTTCTTGTGCTATTCCTTCCGCCCAATGCGTTCCATCTCTTCATGTCCCCACATGGGCCTTTGGCAAACGCGATTCGTTGTAATGTGCAACGTTCCGTTGCTCTATCGCAAGAGACCCGTCTTGGGTGGTCTTGTTCCTATTCGACATGGTGAATACCTGGGGATGCTTTTTCCAAGACTATAGGCGAGATGGAAATCACCGAATCTATACTTATCGTGGACATACTTCCGCCAATGGGGTCTTTCAATGTGTTTAAAAGCTCTTGAAAGTGTGGAACTTTGAAGCCCCCCTCCACTTTCCAACTCCATACATCATGTCTCCTGTTGCTCAAATCGCCCCAGGACAGTCTATTCCTAATGTCCCTGTCAAAGAACAAGCCCCCGATAAGCCTGCTCCTCTGGTTCTCTCTGGAAAGAATGTAATCGTAAGTCGATCTTAAGTTCCATAACAAAAATCAGATAACGTTCAACCTTTCCGCCGGCTTGGCTCCAGATTGGCGTTCCAGGAGCTTTCACGACACCATGCAATGGACACATCCCTCCATTTGTCAAGCGATACGAGGAATTCAAAGCGAAGGGCGTCAATGAAATCTACGTTGTTGGTGTCAATGATTCTTTTGTGACCAAGTAAGTGTTGTGTCCACGTTGTCTGTGGCTTCACTTGCGATAAGCTGTTGACACTTCCGACCAACAAGTGCGTGGAAGGAGTATTTGGCACCCAGTGGGACCCGTGAGTTCTAGTGAATCCACTCTCAAACCCGGATGCTCACATATACTATGATACACTTAGCCATCCATTTTATCGCTGACGATCAAGCCGCTTTCGTGAGCGCCCTCGGTCTCGCTTTTGATGCATCCGCTTTACTGGGAGGACCCAGGTCGAAGGTAAGGAATATTATCTACAAACGACTAGGTTTTATTGCAGCATCTAATCCAAATTCTCAGCGTTTTGCCATCATCACTGATTCCGACAAGGTCGTTTCTATCGCTGTCGAAGAGGCACCACCAAATGTCACGGTCACTGGCGCAGATGCTCTCCTTGCCCAACTGTAATTTCTACGAACGACAAATCAAATTGTAAAGAAAATCAGGACTGATAGGAATCGGAAAACCATAACTGGAATAAATTTCCCAATGTGTTATCTTGTGTGTTATCTGTAAACCTGGCATGAGGAAATAAAATACTCTGGATGATGCAAGGATGATGCGCAAGATGTCGAGATTCATGAAACCACACTCTGCATTGTCGCTCCCTCTTTGATTTGCAGTCAAGAAGTTCCAGGGTTACCAGATATTTTTACGAGTCTCCTTGACTGCTCATGAGGATCGTCATCAGGATCGGCGGTGTGACTTACGTAAGGACCTCTCCTTGACCTCTTCCACCAACATCCCATCCTCCCTCGTCAATTTGCAAGGCCAAAATCAGTGATTCTAAAAACAAAACCAACGAGATGGGATGACCCACTGGTCTCGCTCTTGTTACTGGGCTTAAGCTTAAATTTTCATCGGACTCTGGCGCTTCACGTTGCTTCCCGGATTCTCGTACGTCTCGACTCGGGAATAGCACTCAAAGCTCGAACATTGAACCCAGCAACAGTAGGCCTCAGTTGGGCCTCAGCAACAACTATCACATTCCTCCCTTTTTGTTATTTCCTTGACGCCGGATTGATAGTCGCATAGATGATTGTGCTTCCATCTCTCTCGTGGTACCTCTTCTCGACCTCCGAGGACGGTGACGACACTCATGGACACGGCCGGTGAGTTTTTAAAACATCGCTCTTCATTTCATCTTCTAAACCACCATGAATCTACTACGTGCACATCTGTTGTTGAGCGCTTTAGGTAGTCCTGGAAACTTTCGCCTGTCCATTGTCAACTTTTAATCAGACTTGCATTATCTAGACCAGCTTCATTTGCTTCAAACCTCCGTTGCTTCCTCACTCCAATGTTGTGACGACGGACCTGTCGACGTGCCAACCTCTCCAGTGCTCAGCCTCAGGCCTCAGGTGGCGCCGCTCCCGAAGTATCTAAGTACTGTAAGTATCACTTAGCTCTTGTTGTCGACGACGCTTCATCAATGTCATCAGCAACACGTTTTCTGTGGGCGACAACATTTACACTTATTCTAATCAAACGACTTCCTTGGAGGTGTGAGTTTGTTTCTGGTTTCTATGTCATCTCATGAAACTCTTGGTCTAGAAGAAACGCAGACACGGTCTTATATCTGACTTATTCACATAGAACCTGCCGCTACTTATTTTCAGTTGAGTGGTACTGAACTTCTTTTAAACATCGGTTATTTTGGGCTATGCAGATATGTCATGCCCCAGACTCGACAGCGATGTACGGATGTGTCGAACCCCTATCATCATCACTTTCCCTCGGTTCGGCATCCCGGTTGCCCTCCGCCTCGCTCTTGACATACGGGCCATGGTAGACTTCTCAAGGACCTTGAGCGCCAATATTCTTCATAGCTTTCGGCGAGCTCGGGTGGGTACCAGCTCAACTGCATGTACTCAGTACTTCGACCTGATGTGATGGGAGTCGAAAACAAGCGAGCAAGTTGATATTAATGCTTTGTGGTGTCGGTGTGTGGACACTTGCTGGCGGTCTAGATATTCCGTCAGTGCTTCTATATCTCATTGATCATGATGGAGCGCAGTAAACTGATTGTGTACACTGCACAGACGGTCATGTCAATGATTTCAATGGAAGCGCCTGGCTGTGTCTCGTTCAAGGTCTTTTCGGCGATTTGCCTGACCGGAGAACGAGGAGATACAGAACAAATGCAATATTTCTTCATCCTAGGTTTTCTATATATGTTCTGAATACAAGGATTTGTGTAATGATGTAAGTCAGTATCACTTATCAGTTGATCACTTTTTCTGTCAGGCTGGAGAAATGGCTGGTAACCAAAGCCTCTTTATGTCAAGTTTCACTATTTTAAGAATTTGCGATAAGATTGAGGGGTATGTATGGATTAATTTAAGCATGTTTAAATGAAGGGCGCACATATCTATGGGTCGGAAGGTCTGGTCCTAAATATGAAATGCTCTGGCTACCTTCAGACTATGAACAGTCCCTCAGGCTGTCAATGGTGGTGCTCTTGACTAATGACCGGACTTTCAGCTGACTCAGTGGGCACAAGCATTCTTCACATTACATTGTCAGCACCGGCAAAGCCACGGAATTCCTCTCCCTCGGGGAATGAACACAGGTCCAGACAAGGAGATCCGAGAGATGCATCTATTTCAGACCATGATCGAAAGTCGCTAACCCGATGATTGTATCTCTGTTCGCAGCGCACACCAACCTCATAACCACCAGTCGTCAAAGTAGCGGTTGAATAGAGAGATCGAGAAGAGTATGGGGTCTAGTTGATGTTGGTTGAACAATGGCGAGTGACTACATGAGGTAAAGTTGGAAACGATGACAAGTGTTTCATGGATCCGGACGTTTGTCAAAATGAAGGGCCGACACAATCGCTCTGTCTTGGCATATTGGTTTTTGAAGGACACTCAGTGGTATTGAAGACAGAGAGAGTGTGCTATGATATGATATGATATGGCCAGACGAGAAGGAAGAGAAGAAGATTGTAAATTTTTAAAAACATGAGGAAAGCGCCCAAAACGAGCAAGAGCCAGAAAAGGAAAGGGTGGCAGGGGCGCTTTGAACGGTTTCAGCGGCATCAGAGCCAGAAATTCTCGGCGGCAGTGCAGTGCTGGTTGCCACCCTTTTCCTTCTTCTACTCTCTTTCCTTTCTCCATCTTTCATTTCCTCCCTTTTCTCTCTCTTTCTCGCTCGTTCGGGCCTAATCCCAACATCCACAGTCTGGAACTGTAGAACTAACGTCTTTCAGATCTATACCACCATGTTGAGAGGAAGATTCAACTATCCTGACCTCGATGTCCTTGACTCTCCCTTGATTTCGCCTGATCCTCTCAGTCTTGCCAGTGCATTTGGCAGCAGCATCCCCGGCAGTGCCATCGCAGAAAGGATCTTCAACGACCCCGAGTCTTGGGAGGAAAACGATGGCGAGGAGGACGACCTCCCCGTGGACGTCGATCAGCTTGCCTGGTTAACAGAGGAAATCGAGAAGTTCAAAGCTGGTGTGGAACCCAGCAAGCTGCCCTTTGACGGCGTACCCCATACCCCAACCGACAAACATCCCCAGCTGCTGCCATCACCAATGTCCGGTCGCGGCTCGGTGACGAGGCGTGATACGTGGAAAAGCATTGGCAAGAAGACTGGTATGCGACCGATCTCTCTGGCCGCTCTCTTCGAGCATTCCAACGAGGATTTCTCGAGCGACATCCAGAGACAATTATCCAAGATCCTCGAGTCGGGAGGGATCCCACATCACATTCGACCATTTCCACCTTCCTCCGCCCTCTCTCCACCATCCACTAGTGGGTCAAGCAGCACGCTTGACACACCTGCTCACCCACATACAGCTTCCACGAATGGTGCCGACAGTTCTCCGTCGCCTGTCAACATCTACTCCGCCTCAGCCACCTTGAGCTTCCTGGAATGGTATGGCATCTATCCGGACTCTCCACGGTTGGACATCAATGGCCGGCGCACACAACCCAAATCTGCCAGGATTAAAGCCCCACTTTTGCAAGTGCCGTCACCTAGGCACGCGACACGGCCCTCCTCCTTGCTTGATTCTCCAATTTCTGCTGCGACATTCGTCCCGCGACCTGACAAACGAGCATCGTCGGTTCCTCCTCCAGGACTCGATCCCCCAGCGTCGACTGTGTCGCCCCCCTTGGCAGAGGTCTCCGTGGAATGCCGTCGCGTGTCCAAGTCGCCTTCTCCGATTAGAAGTAATGATCGCCAACCTACGGCCCGGAAAGATTCGACTCCACAAGCCCTCCCAGCCCTTCCAGTATCAGACACATCTGAAAGAGGACGAGGTCCACACATGATATCTCCTCCTCCATCATACACTAGATCACCTTCTCCACAAGTGGTAAGGTCTGATTCAACGAGCACCGTTCCTTCCAGAGAGGGTACTCCTTCGAGGCAAGGTCGCCGTCTCCCTACGATCCCTTCGGAGAGTTCCTCCAGGCCTCCTTCCCCTCCAGAGCCTGCACCTCAACACAAACTCCAAGTTCCCCCCCTACCTCAGCCACTGCCCCAGCCCCAGGTTCAACCTCAGCCAGTGACGCTTAGCAGAGCGCAATCCCAGCCGCAAAAGTCCAGTCCTCCGCGCCACGCCACGCCTGCGAGGGTTGCCAGTGTTCCGGTGACAGCGGGTGCTTCGGTTTCATCGGTTCCAAACGGTCAGCAAGATGTACCTCGACCTCCGTCTGTTCGCTCCCCTCTTGGTGGACCTGCTGGCCCTCGGACACGGAGCAGAGCTAGCCATGACGTTGGTGCACGTCGACCCCCCGTCTTAAGGATCTGAATAAGGACCATCATTATGCTCGACCAGGCCTTACCACTTATCATTATTATCACATCATCGCACCATCATAGTAGTCTTTCATTGCATTTGCTATATCTCTGACATGGTCTTTCTTTTGTCTTCGCTTTCTTGTATTTTGCACCTACTTACCTCTGGGTGCTCTTAATCGCTACCTGTTATTTTCTTTATGTAACCTCATTCTTTCTTGATCGCATTGGTTCAAGAAAGCCCCTCATTCGTCTTATTCTTCCCCCTCCTCCATTATCCATCAGGACACCTTCGTGTACAAGATATCCACGTAATTTCGTTAAAAAAATCTACGTATACTTCATTTCAGCCAATTCCGTGGGTTGAGATGTTGGCAGTGACGAACGAAGTGAGTGACCAACTCAACTGTGAAAGTCACAAACACAAATACCTGGGATGAGTTTCTGTCTATGTACATACAGGGATGTGTCCGACGCCGTCAATCAAATCCCACATACCGGGACCGCCATCGCAGGATGGTAGGATGGTTAGCCCAATCGGAACTGGAACCATCATCCTCTGATCTTTCACTCCCAACATCTGTTCTCAATTTCTTGCCAACCTGAGCATAATGGCGAACCTGAACATTTCCTACGAGTTTCCCGGCCTGCTGTCTCTCGCTCCAGAGTTGATCGAGGCAATATCTGAATACGTATGATCAATCTTTTCAAATACAAGTCCTACCAGCTTACAGAGATTTATAGCTCGATCTCGAATCCGTCAAAGAATTCCGCCTGGCCTGCAAATCATTGGGAGAGCAGCTCACCAGTGCAGTCTTCCGAGCCGTCTCCATTGACATCAATCGCAACAATTACGAGAAGGGATTGGCGAAGCTCACCGTTTTATCTAAGGCGAAGCATCCTGCATGTACCAGCACTCGAAAGTTATTCATTGGGTCTCTGGCGCCGTCATTCGATCCTAATTATGACCCGACTCCGATATTTGTTGATGGTGAATGGAAAGAGGGACCAACACTCGAAGACACACCAGAAACCATCTTCGCCAAACTGGAGATGGAAAAGTGTTTGTATGACGCAATCGCCTCTTTTACAGGCGTTCAAAGTGTTAGGTGAGTCCTGATTTACGTCCTTCAGGGAGATTGTCTAAAGTCAAATTGTTTCAAGGTGGATCCCTTGTGTAATGGATAATGAAAGTTTACAAAAGGCGGTCTACGATGCTCTAAAGACTTTGCCAAACCTTCGGTGTTTATATATCAATCTTTACAACTGCAAAATCCCAATCGAACTGGATGTCTTCAAAAGCCTGCAGGAGATTTCGGTCCTGGGGGCCTCGGACAATTACCAGGCGCAAATCTTTGACAGCCTTGCTAAATTAATAGCTCAGAACTCTGGTATCACCTCGATCGACCTCTATAACAATTTGGGAGGTCGTGATGATTCTCAACACTTCCACCAACTTTTCAAATACTATCCAACTCACGCTCCACCTCTGCGACTCCGCCATCTCAGCGCACGATCCTGGCAAATGCGCCTGAATGAAATCACTCTACCCCATCTTAAATATTTAACATCCCTTAAAATCACTTGGCCCTCGACAGCCCAGTCAAACCTGTCCGAAGACATTTGGAAAACATTGTCCTCCTCAGGGATTTATTTAGAGGAGATTGACCTGGATACCGTGATACCTTCATTCATCAATTATCTTTCGTCTTACAAGGGATTGCGGAAACTCAGCCTCTCACCGGGTTTGTTCAGTGACAATGCCGCATTAGACGAAATGGCAAAACGTTTCTTCGCTGAGGCGTATACGAACCATGCGCCTTCTTTGGAAGAACTTTATATCGTCCCCGTGTACGAGTGCCTTTGGTGTTTTGGATCCCATAATATGGAACTTATCTCAAAGTCCACGAAATTGAGGGCGATGGGACTATGTACGATCTCTTCCGAGCTCGCAATACCTACGAACTCAAATGCCTTGGTATGTTCAATTCAGTTGATCCTGTCATTCTGACTTCTGTTTCCACCTGGCTCATCCTCCTCCAGAAACTCATGATCGATATGGCTGTAACTTCGATGCCACACATCGAACACATTGTTGTATATATAGCAAATTTTACAACGGCCCATGGGGATTCGTACCGTGTCCCCAGAGTAATCTCTGAGTTGATAGGATGCGCTGAGGCTTACAACGCACCGTTATCTTGCAGGCGGCTCCCTACTCTTAGGATCACTGGCAGTAGGAGAAGATACACGCCCTCAGGGAATCGCAGTTCGCCTGGCCTATCTTCCCATGGGCCATCTTCCTCGGAAGTCGAGGAACCGTTGAGGTACATTGCTATGCCTCCAGCCCAAGCGAGGGACACGAACCAGTGAACTCATTGCTCAGGTTTCAAGTTATCTGGCTTGAATCCTAGCTTTGGAATCTCGGCTGCCCAACGGACGACACCCTACGGAGGTCTTTTATTTCGACTGATATATCAACGTCGACGTTTATGCTGAATATTTTGCTGGCTCGATTTCTGCGTTATTTATTCATGTAGCCCTATCTTTTCTTGATCTCAGTGATTCAAGAAATCGCCCCGAAGCTCCTTTGTCTTCTTACCCTCCTCAATTTTCCATCCGTCACCTTTGTGTACAATATACCTACGTAGTTTTTATCAAAAAAATACATTCATATAAATTATTCAGGCCAATTTTTAGGGGTCGAGAGTGCGATGATCATCATAAGAACAGGTTCTTGGTGGCTGTGCGATGGGTGGGAAGTAACGAAGGGAAGCTCGTTCCATTGAAGTTCCAACCTCAACGTCAACTGTGAAAGATATGTTTGTCGACCGGACCCGTTGAGTCTCCTGACTCGTCTCGGAGTCACACAGTATGTCCGAGCCGTCAAATCCCACAGGTTTCCCAGCCATGCGATAGCAGGATTGGAGTAGGAGGGTGGTTGGGAATAAGTAATCCAGGGTTTATCGTACACAATTTCGTGCCAATCCGAGCTCAGCGCTCAATGGCGAACCTGGACGTCCCCCACCAGTCGCTCGACCTCCTGTCTCTTCCTCCAGAGTTGATTGAAGCGATATCTGAACACGTATGTCAAAACTTCACCCAAACACGCTCGATGTGCCAACTTACAGAAATTCATAGCTTGACGTCGGATCCATCAAAGAATTTCGCCTGACATGCAAGACATTGGGAGAGCAGCTCGCCAGTGTAATCCTCCGAGCTGTCTCCATTGAAATCAATCGCAATAATTACCAGGAGGGGTTGGCGAAGCTCACCGTTTTATCAAAGGCAGAGCATGCTGCGTGTGCCAGCACTCGAAAACTATCCATTCGGTCTCTGGCGCCATCGTTTGATCCTGATCATAAACCAGGTTGGACATACGTTGATGACGAATGGAGAGAGGGGCCAACACCCGAAGACCCACCAGAAACCATCATCGCCAAAGAGGAGGTGGAAAAGTGTGTGTTTGATGCAATCGCCTCTTTTAAAGGCGTTCAAGGTGTTACGTGAGTCCTATTTTGCGTCGTTAGGTGGTTTGTCTAACCTCAAATTGTTTCAAGCTGGAACCCTTGTAAAAAGGATAATGAAAGTCTGCAACAGGCTGTCTTCGATGCTCTGAAAACTTTGCCAAACCTTCGCCGTCTACATATCAATCTTTATAACTGCAATATCCCCGTCGAAAGACTCGAACTGGAAGCCTTTGAAAGTCTGCAACGAATTTCACTCACGGAAGCATCTACGCACTATCGACTCCACATCCCTGATAGCCTTGCTAAACTGATAGCCAAAAATCCTGGTATTAACTCGATCAACATCTTAAACCGCTCAGGAGGCTTGGATGGCTCCCCGAATTTACACCAACTTTTCAAGTATTATCCGACTCACGCTCCACCTCTGCGGCTCCTCCACCTCGGATTACGATGCTGGTCAATGCGTCTGGATGAAATCACTCTACCCCACCTCAAGTACCTGACATCCCTCAAATTCATTTCAACTCTAGGGTCAAACCTGGAAGAGATTTGGAGAACTTTGCACACCTCAAGGATTCACCTAGAGGTGATTGATTTGGATGTCGTGACATCTTCATTCATCGATTATCTTTCGTCTTACACAGGATTGCGGAAACTGAGACTCTCACCGGCTATAGTATTCCGCGACAAGGCCGAATCGGATGAAATGGCCAAACGTTTCTTTGGAGAGGCGTATACGAACCATGTACATTCTTTGGAAGAAATCTATATCACCCCCAGATACGAGGGCCTCTGGTGTTTTGGGCCACACAACATGGAACTGATCTCGAGATCCACAAAACTCAGGAAAATGAGACTTGCTATCCTTTCCTCCCAGCTCGAATCTTCTACAAGCCCAAATACCTTGGTACGTTTATGTCAGCTCATCCTGTCCCAACACTGGGCCTGAAACATTTTTCATGCTCCAGAAAAATGTAATCGACATGGCTGTAACTTTCATGCCACATATTGAAAAGATTGACCTATCTGGGGCAAGTCTCCAAGATTTTCCCAATTCACATTTTGCGAATCCAGTATTTCGCCACTTCACCAGAATACAGAAGATGTTGGAAGGATGCATCATGGACTACAGGGCACCATTATCTTGCAGGCGGCTCCCGATCCTTAGGATCATCAGTCTGAAGGAATGCAAGACGTTCGCTGGAAATTGCAGTTTGCCCGGGCCATCCTGCCATGAGTTATCAGAAGTTGATGAAACGCTTAGGTACATTTTCACCATCACTCAGTCTATAGCTCAGGCGCGGGTTCAGAGTCCGTATTATTGAACCGATTGCTCACGGTGACGTATGTGCCCTACCATTGTTGAATTTGTTGGCTGAAGGGTTTAAGAGCCTACGAACGGATACTCAGTTTTTATGTTTCAATGCATGTGTAAAAATATGTAGTACAAATCTGTAAATATATACCTGTTGTAATGTATATTTTGCTCCCCGCCTTCGACACCACCACTTGAACTGTTCGAGACGGACTTTCACGGACCGGGGATTCAAAGTCCGAAAGTTACACCTCGATGTAGAACTTAACATGGTCAACTGGAGTCATCTCTTATCCAAACTCAATCACCCACAAACACACGTCAGATGGGTCAGGATCATGATAAAATCCACCTTCACCTCGCAACCTTTTTCTTTCTTTCATTGTTCCCCCAACATTCATAGCTGTTCCGATCTGAGGCCTGAGTTCTTGCTGAGTTCTGATGTCCACCACAAGTCACATTGCTGGGTCTTTTTGCCTTTTCTCCCTCCCTCCAGAGTTGATTGAGAAGATATCTCAAAAGGTAAGATCTTGTAATTTCTGTGTAGTCCAAGTTCCAGCTCACCTAGAAGCATAGCTTGACCTCCAATCAGCGAAACACCTTCGCCTGACATGCAAGACCCTTGGAGAACAACTCAGCGACACGGTCTTGAACACAGTTTCCTTTGACGTCAATCGCATCAATTTCGAGCAACGCGTATCTCAGCTTGCTGACCTGTCAACTGGAAAGTATGCCACATCTACTAGTACTAAAGTGCTGTTCATCCGCTCTCTCTCGCCGGTGCTTGATCCGAACTACGTACCATCCTTGTGGAGCGATCCACCCAAAGAAGATCCCCTGGAATTCATCGCTGCTCGGGAGGGTGAGATGAAGAAACATCTTTATGATGGACTTGCTTCATTCAAAGCTGTCGAGAATGTTGTGTAAGTTGAGATTGATATTTTTTAAATATACCTTGACTCATCTAGAAGCTACAAGGTGGATTGCGGCATATTCTCTGACGGGAGAGAATAAGGAATTGCAACTCTTAGCCTTGAACGCTTTGAAGACCTTACCGAATCTTCGCCGTCTTCACGCCAAACTTGCTGGTTTCCAAATACCGTTCGACCTGGAATCATTCGAGGGTCTTCAAGAAATATCTCTTGAAAAATTATATGAAGAACCAGGGCCAACTCTTGAAAGCCTTGCGAAGTTGATCGCCAAGAATACTAATATCACTTCCCTCAACATTTATACCGAGAGTTCGAACCATCCAACTCTACACCAACTTTTCAAATATCGCTCCCCTCACGCTCCACCCTCGCAGATTCGTCATCTCGGACTGAGATCGTTCTACATGCGTTTGGATGAAGTTACTCTGCCCCGCTTCAAGAATCTAACTTCTCTTGAGATCGCCAACATCAAGGATCCCAGTATTAAAGACCCCTATGCCAAGTACAACAGGTACAACGAATCCGAACTCCAGGTAGAGCAGGAAAACGAAAGGCTGTACGGCTCAAGCTATCAAGATATTTGGAAAATGGTGCACACCTCTGGTATTCGGCTGGACGAAGTTACCCTCGACGTCATACCACCTTCATTCATTGATTACATATCTTCATACACAGGATTGAAGAAACTGCACATCTCGCCCGAAAAATTCAAAAGTCATGATTTGTCGGATGAAATGGCCAATCGCTTTTTTGCAGAAGCATTCAGGATACACGCGCCGACTCTAGAAGACCTTCGTATCACGCCCCAATACGAGGGTCAATGGTGCTTCAGACCCTGTAACAGCGAACTCCTGTCTCAATGTACCAACCTTCGGAGAGTACGGCTCGGTGTTCTATTGTCCGATCTCAAAGAAGGTATTGATGGCCAACCTGCAAATGCCTTGGTGCGTATTCCTGGTCCACCATTCATTTTCGAGTCAAATGTTCTAATCATGTATGACTTTTAGCACGTTGTTCTTGATACAGTCATAGCTTTCATGCCCCATATTGAAACGGTTCACCTATCTGGAGCAGAACCCACTGACGAAGACCTTCCCGAAGTCGGGTGTGGGGTCCCAAGCGACCCTCATTTCTCGTGGGTTGACAGTCTATTGGAGAAACATGCTCTTGCGTATAAGGCACCATTGTCTTGCGATCGGCTTCCCATGCTAAAGCTTACCAGGAACGGGGGCAGTATATTTGCTGGTGACTCACCTAAAACGAGTAGACAACCATCTGAGGAACCGCTCAAGTACATCGACGTTTCTCCACCATACGGGCAGATTGAATACGACTTTTGAACTCCCCGCGTGGCATTTAGGTCAGATGTCGGACGTCTTAATACCTTTCTCAGTGCGGTTGATGAGGTGCCTTCCAGAATGACGGTAGTCTCTTTCAAATTCCAATGTTTTGTATGGTTTTCTGTCTATCTTTCTGTGTCGACAAGTTTGTTGTTCCATGATGTGTTACATGCTATCCAGTGTATATTTCCAGTCTCTAGCTGTCTTCTGATCAATTCAATTCAATGTGCAGAAAACCTATCGAGGTCCAGTTTGTTGCACTATAGGCGTCAAAGTTCCCAAGTTTTTGACCAAAATTCAGGCTTTGGTTGTTGGAAATAGAGTGCATAATTGGGGCAAAATGAAAGCACAACAGACTTGCGCCCGGTTGATGGCGAATTGCGTATGACCTCTGTTGCCGCGTCGACAGCGCCGATTTCAGCTGGAATATTTTTTACCTCGTCGAAATTCCTTTTGGTTGTTTGTATCGTGATGTGCGAAATGGTCTTGCATGAAGCTAAGGGCTTTATAATTCTCTGATTAATCCGAATTTGAGTATCAGCGTTCGAATCTCGGTACATACAAAAAGACTTACAGCGGCGACAGGGTGCCGGAATTTCACTGAACGAAGGTTTGGAATTGCCTTGACGAGGCCTGACCATGTTTGCAAATGAATATTATTGAGCAAAGGTATTAAGTCAAACGAAAAAAATTGACCGACCTTCCACCGCTTGCTCTTCCTTGAAGGAGAATCCGTCGATCTCTTCGACGTGCTCGCATCCCTGTGCAATGGCATTGACGAGCCTATTGGGATCCTCTCCATCGTTGCACACAACTTTCCGAACTGAAGGGCAACATCCCAAAACACTGTGGCAATGTGTCGGCAAGTAAATGGCTTCAATTTGAGGGAACATATGGCCTTCAAATGCCTCCCTCAGGGCGGACGTTATTTTCTGCTGAGAACAAATTAAGCAAAGCACTTTCAAATTGGGCAGTGCCTCTAATCCTCGGACGAATGCGGGGAGAACTGTCGAGGACGAATATCCTGTTAGCATGACATTCACAGTCCTAGAAATTGAGATAGATAGAAATGAAGTTCAGTCATCTTGGCAGACTTGGCTTGAAAATAAGCGCGCAGCTTACCGAACATGTGATGCGATTCCTGGGTTGGCGATCATGAGGGTGCACTTCCTGATCAAAGCCTCCTTGAACACTTGATACCAAGATCCAGACATCGAGTGAGTCGCGCAAACATCGAGGCTTTCCCATAAAATAGGTAACAGGATAGACCGCCAGTATCTGCAAGTCTGAGATAAAGCCCGAGTATTATCCGTTCTTTCAAGGTATTCAACATTCGTGACACGGTGGGCATAGATATCCGGTGAGGGACGCCGCATCGCCTTGAAATGGGATAGAATCTCTACGAGCAGCTCACGGGGTAGCTGGTGGGCTTTGCAATCCTGTTGGGACTCTGAGTAGCTCCAGAGCGGCAGAGCTTCGAAGGTCAGCGGTGGTGAAGTTGGTGCTTTCTTTGCGCGTTTCTTGGTCTTTCGTGCCATGGATGGAGGAGGAAGGTGGAAAAAGGGCTGGAGGTGCTTTTATACTTGTCGCTAATGACCCGCTACTAATGGGGATATAAGTATCTAAAAATTAAAATGGTGTCCAAATGGGAGAGGTTTTCTGTTGCGGCGCCCTCAGACTCGAAAGAGACCATCTCGTAAAAGTAGAGGTACAAGCCCCCCTAGTGTCGAAAGTATTATAATTTCAAACGAATTACTGACTGTCCGTGAATAAAAAAAGTATTTATCAAATAATTAGAACTGAGCCGCGGCATAGGCATCAGAGTTCCCAAGTTTTCGTCCAAAAGTCGGGCATGGGCTCTCCACGATAAAATGCGTAGTTCCGGCAAAAGGAAAGGACAACAGACTTGGGTTTCACAGTTGATGGTGATTTGCGTATGATCTCTGTGGCCGCCTTGACGACTTCCATTTCAGCTGGTGTACCCATCACCTCTTCATAATTCCTCCTGGTCGACTGTAATGTGATGTGAGAGAGATTCTTGCACGCAGCTAGTGGCTCGATGATTTTCTGATGATTTTAGGAAGCAAATCAGTCAGGCTGGAACGTCTTGTAGCAGTTGAAAGTCTCTTACCATAGTGATAGGGTGGCGGAATTTCAACGAACGAAGATTTGGGATTGCTTTGACTAGACCTAGAATAGTGTTGCTTTAGAGCAATTCAGCGAAATGGAAGAATAATAAGACGAACGTTTTATGGTCTGCTCCTCGTGAAAAGCAAACCCGTCTACCTCTTCAACGTGCTTGCACTCCTTTGCAATGGCGGTGACGAGCTTGCTGGCATCATCTCCGTCGTTGCATGCGACTTTGCGAACCGAGGGGCAAGATCTCAAAATATTGTGACAATAGGGCGGTAAGAAGATGGATTCGACTTGGGGAAACGTATGCCCTTCGAATGCATCTTTGAGGGCGGTCGTCATTTTCTGATGGGCCGAGGCAATGCAAAGTACCCTAAAATTGGGTAGGCTCTCGAGTCCTTGAACAAACGCAGGAAGAACAGTGTCCGCAGAATATCTGGTCAGAATAACATTCACAGTTCTGGAGGAATAGTACAAGGTTTCAACGGTTTAGCGCCTGGTTTAGAAATAAGCGCGCAGAGCTCACCGGACATGCGACGCGATTCCTGGGTTCGCGGTCATTAGGGAGCACTTCCTGACCAAAGTTTCCCCGAATACCTGATACCAAGCTCCAGACTTCGAGTGGGTTGCGCAAACGTTGAGGCTTTCCCATAAAACAGGTGACAGAGTAAACCGCCAGTATCTGCAGGTTTGGGACAAAGCACGGGTAGTATCAGTCCGTTCAAGGTATTCGCTCAAGTTGTTGGATGTATTGTGGATGTAGGTATTTGTTGAGGGTTGCCGTATGCCTTTGAAGTAGGAGAGAATCTCCATGAGCAGCTCAAGAGGCAGTTTAAGCGCCTTCGCGTCCTGCTGGAAGGACGCGTCGTTGTTCAAGACAGGCAAAACCTCGACGATTGGTGGGGAAGGGGCTTTAGGTTTGGCCTTTGCGCCTTTCTTACCCTTCTTTGGCGGCATGATGAACAGGATGAGAAAAGTTTGTTGGAGTGGGGGGTTTATTAATATACATTTTTTGAACATATGGTCTTGGCACGCACACAAACCAAATGGGTTGGTCCATCTGCGTCGAACATTGACGTTGATGGCTGTGGCCGCCTGTGGATAGCAACCCGAGAAGCTTGGTATTAGGGCCGTGTCGGGACCAATATTGGACTCTAAAAGTCATGAACGGCGGCAGGGGATGAGAAGGAGGAGATGTTGCCCTGCACAGACTAGCAGAACTCGGATGCATGGTACAGTGACAATGAGAAGTCCAGTCCTGATAAAAGGAGGCCTCTGAGCTGTCCCAGAGCGGCAAACCCTAAGGCCTAAGCTTAAGCTTAAGGCCTAATATTTTGGTGGAAATGGTGGTGGAGGTTTGTCCTTAAAAGTAAAAAGTCGGAGTTTGTTGAACCGATCCGGCCGGGCCGTTACAACGACTATTCGTTGTTGATAAACCACCAACCACTTCATGAATTATCACTTCTCCATACAACGTCCCTATTGTTATTGTTCGAGTCGCAACAGCCCATTCCGCCACATATTTCTTCATGGAAACTCACACTCAAACCTGGGCACCCCCACAATTCGACACCTTCAAATCGCCAACTTTGGCCTCCACCTTCAATGTCGCATCACCAGAAGGAGATTCGAGGTCCAATTTTCCTCGATCAGCGAAATGGTCGGTATCGACCTTAGTATGGCTCAATCGGACTTGAAGGTTGACATTCTGTTCTACTTTAGGTGTTCTGACGGATCAGTCGTACTGACCCAATGCGAGGACAGTACATTTCAATTTTTCGAATCGTAGGTCATTTTGGAGCTTTAGAGAACAATTCTTCTAAAACTAATAAAAGGCCGTCAGTGATTGACTCAGAACAAGGCAAATGCCCACCTTCCGATTGCCTATTATCCTCATAATGATCGCATTCCTGAAGACCTGAATCTGACCACCAAACCCTCACGGACGTTCGCCCAGGCAGCCCCTATCCTCGATTTTCTTTGGTATCCCGCTGCTGCCTCTCACGACCCTGCGTCTTTCTGTTTTGTCGCGTCGGTTCGAGAATGTCCTGTCAAACTTCTAGACGCGTCTACCGGTCGAGTAAGCATCTGTTGTACATTCTTCAAGCACGACCGTTTATCCATCCCCTTAGCTACGCGCTTCTTATAGCATTGTTGACCACCGAGAACGACAAATCGCCCCGCACTCCCTTGCTTTCAACTTGACTGCACAAAAGTTTGTCCCGCGCATTCGATCATTCCCACATCTAACTTGTGTCTAGGCTTTATTGTGGCTTTGAGGACGCTATCGAAGTATTTGACTTTGCTCGTCCAGGAGAAGGGACTAGAATATCGACAACACCATCAAAGAAAAGTAAAGATGGTTTGAAAGGTTCTTCGCCAAATATTCTTAATCCTGTTGTTATGGTCTTCATCTCTATGCTAGGTATCATATCATCTCTGGCCTTCTGTCCCTCCTATAGCCCAGAAGAATGTTTTTACGCCGCTGGTACCTTTTCATCGACAAGCAACAACATTGCAATCTTCAGTGATGTTGCATCTGATCCCGTAATGTTCATCGGAGGAGGCCCACATGAGGGTGTAACACAGGTTTGAATGACGATCGGATTGTAATCTTTTTTCATTCTCATTTCATCTGTGTTTCTAGCTGCAATTCAACCCAGCCAAACCAAACATTCTGTATGCTGCTTATCGTGGCCGAGCCACCGGATCGATATACAGCTGGGATGTTCGCTCCAATGTCCATGTACCGCTGGAAGTATTTCGGGTACCCACTGGCGATTGCGGGGCAAGAACAAACCAGAAGATACGTTTCGACATTGACCCAACTGGACGGTTTCTAAGTACTGGCGACCAGGTCAAAACAATCTCATTCTTCTTCTTATTTCGTGCGTTGACAACGACCTTTAGAGCGGATTCGTATCTCTGTTTCAACTTGACACCACTGTATCGGATCAAAGTGCAGAAAATCCTTTTCCAGATGATCCTTTCATCAATGCAAAATCAAATAACCCATGTATCTCTTTCAAGGCACATCAAGGTAAGCACGCTTCATATTATTATCTTTGGGAATTTTTAACGAGAGAGAATCAAATAGATACTGTGGGGTCTGTCGCCTTCCACCCGTTCAAGTCACGTATCCTGTCCGCATCAGGGTCACGCCATTTTACTGACCAGGATCTGGACTCGTCCGAGTCGGAAGAGGACGACGAAACCGCGGACACTAGAGGCTCAACGCGTCAAACGAAGCACCCTCAGCCAGTGACCTTTGATTCTACTCTGAAATATTGGGATTTTTGAGACATTATATCACGAAGCAAAAAAAAAAAAAAAAAAAAACAAGAAACAGCACCAGGCCAAACGGATTTCTAACGCACTACACTAAACTTTGGCTCTCCCCGCTAAATAGGCTGTCATAACAAATCTAATTATTCAAGAAAGAAAGAAATTTTGACTGCCAGGGAAATCACCATTTAGAGTTCGCCTGCGACCGCAAATGGTGTGAAAGGAATCCTTCTGCTCAAATCATCGCTGAACCTCTTTCCATTGGTCCTGGTAACACGGTCGCCTTTTCTTTCTGGGGTCCTGACCCAACTTCCAGTTCCATCCTCTGAATCAAGAACAAATACTTCTCTCTCGAAAATATCGAAATCCGCGCTGTAGACCTCTTCTCCGTATAATGTGGCCTCTTGAGGAGGCGGTGTGGTCGGAAGCATAGACCGCTTGACAGACCTGGCCAATTCCCGACGTTCTTTCTGGCGCAATTTGGCTTCGCCTTGACGGGGTTTAACGGGTTTGGTTGCGATATCTTGGCTTTGGACATGGTCCACGCCTGAAGGGGCACGCCAAATACCGAAAACCTGACCCCATTTGCCCCAAACGATAGAGAGGACCGCGTTGATGGATAAGATCGACTTAATTATGGGTGTAAAGGGAGGGATAATGAGAGCCGCCATGTCCTGCCAGATATTAGAACCTCCTCACTATAGTTGACGACAGCTATACTTACATCAGGATGCACGAAATCTTCCTGTAGCGACACATAGTGAAATCCATCCTTCATACGAAGAGTGAATCGTGACATTGTCCTAGTTGGATTTGAGCACAAGAATCTTGATCCTTCCATCTCTTTTAGAAACGCTTACCGGAATGGCATTGGTTTGAAGGGTGAAAAACGGAGATGAAACAACAGGGCGAGATCGACATAAACCATATTATGGAGTCGGTCATACACTTTAAAAAGTATTTAGAGCTTGGCGAGGTAGATGATTATGCATATATCTGTGCCTACCGACGTCTTTGATATCTACGTCGATCTGGGGAGCTATCGCTCGATACCACCTGTTGAGCAGGAGCTGAGATTCAGGTAAATGGAAAAGGGAGACTATCTTACTGATAGATGCCAAGCACCCCTTCTCGAGACAGTGGCCCAGGTTCGACGACATACAACGGATGACGGAGACCAGCGTCGGGGGTGAAATACTTGTTGATCGCCGCCTTTTGGATATCAGGGGAAGAGGACGAATGCGCCATTTTGATAAGGGCGTGGATCTCGACGCTAGGGCTTTGCATTGGGGGTTGTAAGCAAAAAGGACAGAGGGCGGTTTACTAGGCGGCGTGGTATTGTGATGAAAGATCAAAGTCAACTTGTCGAAAAGTCGAGCACTTTCGTGATTTATATACGATCGAGCTTCGTTCCCGTGACGATAACAGCCAACAACCGTTTGCCAGTCGGGGTCATGAAAAATAAATAGACAAGGAGAGCATATGCAATAAATATATGGTGCAAACCAGAATGTAAGAGGTATAGATTTGAGAAAGATAAGAACAAAAGACTCCGCCAGCAGAAAAATAGACAAGATCACAAAAGCAGGAGAGCTCCAAGCAAAAATCGACAAAGCGCATCATGGAAAAAAGCAACATTGGCGAGTAAAAGACACCAGTACAGAGCATATCAAGGAAAGCGAAAGCGAGAGATGGCCGCGTCTTGAGGAGGTGTGGAGCTAGTGGCCTCTCGTTCTGGAATAAAGTCATTCCTCCAATCTTCGATTTGGCGCTGTTGAAAAGCTTCCATCGCATCACTGCTGCCTTTGACTGAGGCAGGGGTTTGGTTTAGTTGGCTACTACGATTGGCAGGAAAGGCGGCAGAGATGACTATGTCGTCATGGTCCACTCTGCTCGATCTGAACGCGTTCATAGCTGCAGCCACTTCGAGGTTCCAGTGGGAACCAACAGGCTGGATTTGAACGGCACCAGCGACACCAGCGACACCAGCGACAGGATCACCGAGAAACACTTCTTGAAGGTCGCCTTGGAAGAAGTCATAGGTGGTATCCTCGTCAAGATAGCTTTCCTCATCGGATTCAAAAAGCAAAGAAAGACCAATGATAGAACTGTCGTCGTAGATACTCCTCGAACACAGAGAGATATCGTGGGACGAGCGGCTGCTGCTAATTTGAGACAAATGGGTGGATAACCTTTCGGACAAGGTGTCGGGATCTTGGTTCTTGGTCAGAAATGAATACAGAAAATCAGAAGAATAGCTTACCGCCATATGTTTTGGGAGTAATTCTCCAGGGAACGATCACAGGTGTGTCGCCATCGGCAATGGTCGAGGTTGACACAAAGTATACTCCTGTCTTAGGAGAATATTCACGATCAGCGAGTGGCGAATCACGCTCTCTAGAAGCTGAAGAGGAGTTTATTAAAGTCAAAGACATGACGAGATATTCTGTATACTCACCGTTTCCAGTTTCCAGACCACCCTTGTCAGGTTGAAAAAGTATGTCAGGACATGCAAGCTTTGCCATGCCGAAAGAAGAGGTACCTGGTCCCCAGCTGTGCCACCAGATTCTTCTTGTCCGCAACGAGAAGCTTTTCTTCTTCCAGTGCATAGCAGCTTGATAAGAAGATAGAAACCGACGATACATTGAAGAGATTTGGCGACAACTCTTCGAATGGGCATTGCGATAAGATAGATTGTCGGAGCTTATTCGTCTTTTAACCGAAAAAAAGAATGGCTGACGTGAAGCAGCATAATACGCATCGAGAGGGTCTGCTGGGACATTTTTGAATCATAATGAGGCAAAGGGTGGTTGTGGTTGACGAATGAGTTGGGTCCGGAGTCCGGCAACCTAAATTTCAAAATGCAGTCGGAGAAAAAACATTCCAGTGCTCTGCATGAGTTGCGGTGAAAAGTATCGATTTGTTATTCCTCAGAAGTACAAGAAGATTGAGAGGAAAATATACAAGTACACATTTAAACAACATTTAAATAAACAGTTACAGGATCCATACACTACACATATCCGATACTACAAGTACTGCATACACTTACATACATAACTCCACTAGAACGCAGAAACTGAAATAGCAAGATATTCGCTGATATGTGAGACTTCGGCAGGTAAGCAGACTTTCTCGTTCAGGCTACCAAGCCACATCGTCGTCCACGGCCAGAGTATATCGAAGGGGCTCCTCGACTTCCGATGACCCATGGGACTGCCCAAGTAAACCGCGATTCCCGACGAATATCTGACCTCCCGAACTGGTGATCCGAAGAGTCGGGAGCCGCCTGCAAGATAAAGGTGCCCTGTACTCCCTAAGGCATCCGTCCAACTTTTCGTTTACTCTCTTGAAATGAGACATTGCCGGGTTCCCGCATCGTGCCCCACGAAGACTTTCAAGATTTGCTGCAGATACGTCAATTTCCTCGATATGTGGCATACAAGTCACAGCCATATCGATCATGAGTTTCTGGAGGATGAAAGAGGAGTAAGGCCCAGTGGTGTTGAGATAGAATAAAGTGATTTGAACGTACCAAAATATTTGAGTTTGGATGAAATCCAAGCTCGGAGGAAATGATACTGAGTCCTAATAACCTGAGTCTCGTAGACTTTGAAATCAGTTCCATATTATGAGACCCAAAACACCAGAGGCCCTCGTATCCGGGGGCGATTAGAAGTTCTTCCAAAGAGAGCACATGATTCGTAAACGCCTCCGCGAAGAAACGTTTGGCCATTTCATCCGATTCGGCCTTGTCACTGAATATGCCTGGTGAGAGTTTCAGCTTCCGCAATCCTGTGTAAGATGAGAGATAATCGATGAATGAAGGTGTCGCTATATCCAGGGAAATCTCCTCTAGGTGAATTTCTGAGCTGTGCAATGTTTTCCAAACATCTTCTGGGCTTGACCCGTGTTTTTCCTTCTTGTTGATTGCGTTCGGGACTTTGATTGAAATGATGTCAAGAGATGTCAGGTACTTGAGGTGGGGCAGAGTGATTTCGTCCAGGAGCATTTGCCACGATCGTAAGCCAAGGTGGCGGAGTCGCAGGGGTGTAGCATGAGTTGGATAATATTTGAAAAGTTGGTGCAAATTTTGGGAGCAATGGTGGCCTCCCAAACCGTTAGAAAGGTTGACCGAGGTAATATCAGAGTTTTGGGCTATTAATTTAGCAAGACTGTCAAGGATTGGGACTTGATAGTTCGCTGATCTTTCCGCAATTGAAATGTCTTGTAGACCTTTGAAGGCTTCCAGTTCAAGAGGAATTTTGCAGTTATGAAGATTGATATGTAGACGGCGAAGGTTTGGCAAAGTTTTCAGAGCATCGAAGACTGCCTTTTGTACAGTTTCGTTATCCTTCACACAAGGGTTCCAGCTTGGAACAATTTGGAGTTAGACAAACCATTTGAACGACGCAGTAAAACAGAACTCACCTAACACTTCTCACGCCTTTGAAAGAGGCGATTGCATCATACAAACACTCTTCGACCTCCTGTTCGGCGAGGAGGATTTCTGGTGAGTCGTCGGGTGTTGGTTCCTCTCTCCATTGGCCATCAGCATATGTCCAGACTGGGCCATAATTAGGATCAAACGATGGCGCCAGAGACCGAACCGATAGTTTTCGAGTGCTGGTACACGCAGCATGCTTCGCTGTCGATAAAACGGTGAGCTTCGACAAGGCCTTCTCATAATTATAGCGATTGATTTCGATGGAGACTGCTCGGAAGACTGCACTGGTGAGCTGCTCTCCCAACGATTTGCAGGTCAGGCGGAATTCTTTGACGGATTCGAGATCGAGCTATAAGTCTCTGTAAGCTAGCAGAACTTGTATTTAGGAAGATGGACCATACGTATTCAGATATTGCCTCAATCAACTCTGGAGCGAGAGACAGCAGGCCGCGAGACTGGTTTGAAATGCTCAGGCTCGCCATTGTGCTCAGGTTGGCAAGAGGCAAGAAGTTGATAGTATAAGTACATATGTAGTTGATATTGACGGGGTTACCTATATCTCCGCTATAATCGGGCCGCCCAAACGGACAAGCACACCTCAGATTCGCCTTCTCATTCTCTCCAACTATACGTAAATATCTTTTTCTCGACTTTAGGAGGGAATCGTGTCGTACAGGTATTTTTCGACCTTTTCTTGATCTTCGGTTGATTTATCTGGTTCTCGCCGCGGAGTATATATGTCCTGGACCCCAGCCATCGTTGAAAGAAGGACCATTCCACTCCCTTGGATCAAACGAAGCCGAGAGGGACTCGATCTCCAACTCTCGAGTGCTGGTGCAAGCGGGATGTTTCGAAGTGGATAGAGCTGCGAGCTTCAACACGGCCTTCTCATAGTTCTCGCTATGTAGGTCAACAGTGATTGACCGAAATAAAGCACCGTTAAGTTAAGATGCTTGCCCTTCAGGGTTTGGCGGCAACCCAAAATTAAGAGAGACATTGAGATCCGAAGCGTCAGGTTGAGGTATTTCTGAACATTATGATACAACTGTAAAACAAAAACAATGATAACTAGAAATTCTAAGCGATCTTGACCGTCTGGAAAAGAACAAGGTCAGTCGTTTTGAAGTGGCGAAGATTCAAATTATATACCTTTGCGTATAATGAATCGACGACCTTGCTGACTTGTGCCAATGTTTCAATCGCAGCGCCATATGTGTTCTATGATTGCATGAGTAAGGTGCTTGAAAAAAACGGGAGAAAAAAGAGAAAGACTGACGTCGGCCTCGGGCTCATCATAAACAATTAAACATCCTCGACCTTGGTCAAGGACCCCGTAGAACACTTTATCGAGGATCATCTGGGAGAGTCTAAGAGGAGGATAATGATCAGCATTGAGAAGAGACAGACAAAGAGAATAGCGTACTTGGCTTCGACGGATTGTCGTTCCTGACCTACGGTCTCGGCGACGTAGGCAATTTCGACGACAGAATAGGGCTCTACAATCCGAAGCAGATTCTGTTCGAGGAGGGTATCATACAAAGCAGCGAGGTGCGATCGGATTGTAGGATCGGAAGAGAGTTCTAGGTTTATTTGTCAAATTATAGTGACAGAAGGATTCCAGGAATGAAATACCCTGCTTGTAGTCTCGTAAAGCTTTTTCAAAGTCGGCGAGGTTGCGATTCTGATGTGCTCTGGCAATGGCTCGCATGCTTTCCACATCACGCATGTTTGCATATTTGAGGGCAAGCTTGATTGTCAATAGAGAGTTCACATCCTCAGGCTGTAGATGGTTTCATAAAAAATTGTGGACTATAATAGAAAATCAATACTGACCAGGTTAAGCATTACTTTGCACATCAGCATGTATTTCAGGGCACCGAGAGCTGACTCTTCGCCTTGTGCAGAAAGATTCTCGAAGGCCTCGAAGAAATAGGAATATGCGGTCTTGTAATCCTTGTCTTCCGCGTGAAGGATACCGGATTGAAGATCGAGCGCGGCCTGCAGGGTTGGCGGGCAGTAGATTGAGTTAGCGGCTGTTCTCGACGATGTTAACGCAGCCTTTTAAAAGAATACAACGTTAGAATATGATAAAAAAAAGTATGGAGAGACAAGGTATTTACCCTTGATTTTGCCAAATTGCCGATTCCACGATATACACGACTTTCTAGTAGATGGACCTCTGTAAGGATCATTTTATCGTCAAGACGCTTCAGTTCCGTCAAAAGGTTATCAATCAAAGCCAGAGCAGGTGCATATTGCCGTGTTTCGAGCTGTCTAGAAGAAGATTTGAGCAGAGTGCAACGAATTAGAAGCAGCATGCTCACAATCCAACCAGACGAGTTTCCAGACTGTGCTTGAGGAAAACCCGTTTCTCAGCCTTTGCCCAAGCAATATTGTCAGTCAGGGTTTTCATCTGGATTGTTTGACTGTTGGGAATAGAGTTGAAGTAGTCTAACAATGTTCTAACTAGATAGAAAAGTCAGATAAACGACAACAATATGTGCGAATACGCAGACGCACTGAGTTTGGCGGTTTTGGCTTTGGCCGTTGATGTCATGAAAGCTCGGGATTTAGTGATGATATCGGCAAGACCTTGGGCATTTCTACATTTTTTCTTTGAGAATATGACACATTATTTCAACATTGAAGCTTACTTGTAATCCCTGTATAACTCTCCGAGTTTGACAAGTGCAATCTCCTGATCTCGAAGGCCTTGAGCCTGCTCATCATCTCTTGGTGGTTCTGACGACGAGGAGGACGACGAGGCGGAGAGGACCCGCATATAGAGGGCCTCTGCCTCCTTTGGATTTGTTGGGGCGACTGCTTCAGCTTTGGCGAGGATTTCTGAGACGGACATCGTGGATCTTGAATAGAAAGGAGATGGCGGAGAGGAGGGATACGCGTCTAATCCGTGGGAACAAAGGAGCTGACGCGTCTCTGGGCCATTTCTAGCATTTCAATTTAACCGTCTAATCTACAACAACCATGGCAGACGAAATCGTCCTCCCCATCCCCAATCTCACCATCCCAGACAAAGTTTTTATTCTTTCAAACCCCTCTCTCAAGCATCTCCATGCAAATGCCCTCAAAGAGCTCCTGGAAGGCATCAAGGCCGATGGTGAGTGCGTCATCTAACGATCTTGAATCGCGACTTATCGTCGTTTCACTGCAAGAAATGGGGCCATATTACAAAAGTATAACATCAGCATCGTCCGTTATTCCCCTCGACAAAACTCTCTTAGCCGAAATGGAAAAGGCCAATGAAGTAGAACTCAAGAAACTCGATGAACGATTAGCAGAGGCCGAGAAGACTGAAGGCGAATCAGAAATATCGGATGCGCTGAAAGCCAGGGCAAACTATCTGACGAGGATTGGAGACAAGGTATTTACTGATTCTTCTCTGTTCGCTCGTAATAATGACGGAACTCTCAGGAACGGTCGCTGGAAGCCCAAAAGCTTGCTCTAGAAAAGACACCTGGCCTTGGATCGCGAATCGATATCGTACTGACGATTGTACGCATCGGGTTCTTCTTTGGTGATACGGACACTGTCACGTCAAACATGACGAAAGCTGAGAAGTACGATTGCGATTTACTTGTCAATCTTTTACTGACATTCATGGTGCAGACTAATAGATGAGGGTGGTGACTGGGATCGTCGGAATAGGCTCAAGGTGTACAACGGCCTCCATCTCCTCTCCACGCGTCAATTCAAAAGTGGTGGTGAGCTGCTGCTGGACGCCCTTTCAACCTTCACCGCCAACGAGCTATTGTCATACAATGACTTTGTTTCCCTAACCGTCATTGCCAACACCCTCACCCTCACACGCGTCGACTTGAAAAAGCGTGTACGTAGTTGCATGACAGCTTCTATTTCATTTGCTCATCGAATGCTACAACAGGTTATTGCGGCTCCAGAGGTTAACCAAGTACTTCCGGAGATCCCAGTCCTAGGCGACCTCGTCAAGAACCTTTACGAATGCCATTACGACAAATTCTTTGCTGCCCTTGGTGCGTACGAGTATTCTGTCACTGCCACTGATTTTCCTTACTCTTTCTTTTCTAGCCACTCTCGAACAGACACACCTCATCCCATCACGTATTCTTTCACCACACGCGCGCTTCTATGTCCGAGAGATGCGTATTCTCGCCTACAGCCAACTCCTTGAATCATATCGCAGCCTAACACTCGAGAGCTTGAGCGGTGCATTTGGCGTCAGCGTCGACTTCGTTGATAGGTACGTTCAACCGAACGTAGAATTCTTTCCAAAACAACAACTCACACCCTCTCACAGCGAACTATCTCGGTTCATCGCCAATGGCCGCCTCCACGCCTCGATTGACAAGGTCCATGGTATCGTCGAAACGACACGGCCGTCACTGAAAAACGCACAGTATGAGACGGTGGTCAAACAGGGTGATGTGTTGTTGAACCAAGTTCAGAGATTGAGCAAAGTTCTTTATTAAGCTTGTAGATGTCATGTATACCATTCAATAATTTTTTACTACTCCCTGATTTTCTCCAAATTTTCTCCTAGGAATCCGACAACCGAAAACCTTCAGAGTCTGGATCTCAGCCGCAGTGCTCCTGCGAACAGCTAGGTATCCATAGATGTAGCCCTCATCCAGTGGTTGAATTCTTTGTAGCGAGGAAAAGAATTGGGAAAGAAATATGATTGACGCTTGAATCATTGATTTTTGGGGTGACACTGGCAGGCTTGCCGAATTACAACGCTTCCTAAGCGCCCAGCATTGTAGGAACTTTTTCAAACAGAGACTTCACAGACTGGTAATAATGTATTGGAAGCCAGAAATCCAGAAGATATAAAACTACTTAATGTATATACATTGTGCCAAAGGAAAACTTGACGATACTCCACTAAAGATTTTATCCAGCATGTGTCCATTGACAAAGAAGCTGACCCTGCCAGCAGCGCTTTCCTTTCCTTAACATGAAAATGTGGACGACATCAAAGAAGATTTTCATCCGATGAACCTTGATTGTCACTTGGACCGGGCGAAGAGATGTGGAAAACACGTCTGGATTGAAAGACTGGTTCGATATGAGCACCACCGAACTTTCCTCCCATGTTTTCCCCCAGCAACGATGTAGGAAAGGGTTGTAAGATTCCTGTCCTCCTGGAATGCATGCATTGGTTCGAGGGGGAATGGCCTAATGTCTTGATCTCGACGATGAGGTCTACTCGACTGCCTCTCGGATGGGAGCTTTGGAACTCAGTAGGGCCAGAAGTCGCGAGATCGTAGGGTTCCTCCTCGTGGAATCGGCGGAGTTGGCGTATCGTTGCGTACTCGATTTGGGCGCTGCAGTGGCGTTGGACTCGATGACTACGGTTTCGTGGGGTTCTTCTGGGACGGTATATCAACCTCTGCAAACAGGGATAGTGTGGTCAGCTGGAGTATGAACAACAATGAACGTTGACTGTACTGAAGCAATCCCAGTTCGCGAGTCGGACGGGAACCCAAAATTAACAATCTTGCTGTAAGGGATGGAGAAGCGCAGATCGGAGTTGGGAATAAAGAAAGAAAATCTGAATCGCTGTGTGGAAGGTCTATTTGTCCTTAATCGAGCAGCTTTATACATATACAGCCCATGTGTGGCTAACATTTAAGGCTGACATTAGTATTTGAGGGGGTTGACATCATGGCGGATGTGGGATTGAACGTGAAGGCGTGAACGATGATCTACTACAGCTGACCATATCTGACCTGCACAGAGTCAGCCACGTATTTTAATCCTTCAAGTTCTTTTTCTTCTTTTGTTTGGGGATTTCCCCTTGAGAACCCAATGAACGGGCGCCTATTTCCAAAGCACGTGATGATACCTTCAGAGGCCGCCAAGACTTGCGTCTCATGCATCAATCTGCGTCTCTAAGTTGCTACCGACGTAAGAAATTTGTTGTTACAGCTATACCCAGAATCTATCTTTGGCCCAAGTATTTCTCTATGTTGTCCGATCAATCGAGCTGATTTCTTGATGCACTTCCAAATTGAGTCATTGCGATCATTTGAAGGTCCTTTCTCCGAGGATTTGAATGTCACCGAACATCATGGCCGGAAGCCGGTAACCAGAAGGAGGCGGGATATACTCGCGGAAAAAGGTTGTAATCATGTCTTCCAAAGTCCCCTCCGGGTCGGCAGTGAGCGGGTTGTCAATCATGTCTAGTCGGGTGTTTACAGGGGTAACTCCAATGCATTCAATCTGTGGCATGGATTCCACAGCAGTCCGCAGGAAAAGATCCTAAAAAGTGAGAATGAGCGGTCGAATATATCTTTACAAACCGAGGGTTCGATATAAGGTCGATCATGCACACACCACATCAGATAAGCGCTCTGTGAGAGTACTGCCATCCTGGGCGGTCATCTTGCTCGCCTTGATACACACTCGTAAGACACGGAGACGCGTAAGCCTTGAGATTATGGCTGAATTATGGTGTCCGAAACACCAGAAGCCTTCGAGAGGGGCCCATATCTCGAGGTGTTCTAACGCATGTGCGTGAGACAATAAAGGTTCACCAAAAAATTGTTTTCCGAGGTCGTCCAAAGGCCAAATTTGGAGGTGCATTTGACCCGGGACGACGACCAGCTTTTTCAAACTGGAATACGAAGAAAGGTAATCAAAGAAGGGGCTGGGAGTGTTGAATGGTTGAGCGGTTATTTCCTGCAGACGAATTCCTGACATATGTATCGCCTTCCAGACTTCATCTTCGCTTGAACCAACCTGCCTTTTCTCTTCCACTCTCGTAGGGTCTTCTTGAGAAAGGTTGAGAATAGAGATAGGTTTGAGAGGGTCCATGATTCCCATAAGATTGAGGGAGGTTAGATGCATGAGGTGGGGTAAAGTAATATCATCAAGGCGAATCATCCAACTTGTCAGTCTGAGATGCTTCAAACGAAGGGGTGGGCGGTCGGCCGGGTAGTATTTGAAGAATTGATGAAGACTCTGGAACTTGGTGAAATGGGACCTGTGGATCAACTCAGTCGATGCGTCGATAGTAGTGAGGCCAGGAGCCTTTGCCACCAATCGAGCCATGCTCTCGAGGGTTTCTTTTCGGTAGTGGTGCGTGACGTCCCTCAAGGTGATATCTCGCAAATTCGTCCATGCATCTAGTTCCACTGGAATTTTGCAGTGGTAAAGACGGATCTCGAAAAGGGAGAGGTTGGTGGGGGTTTTCAAGGCCTCCATGACTTTGAGTTGGGTTTCCTTGTCATCTCCGTGGACAGGTTGCCAGCTTTTTGAAGAATTATTAGTTGAAGTTGACGTCGTTGGAAAAACGAGGCTCACATAACACTCCGAAGGTGAGCCATCGATCGAATCGCGTCGAACAAGTGAGCATCCATATTCTCCTTCAATGCGACGGTGTCCGGTGAGTTTTCTTCGATGCGATTCGTGGCGACGTTATAGGACGGAGCAAGCGCCAAGATTTTCAACTCTCGGGCAGCATCGCAGGCAGGATGTTGAGAGCTGGCGAGTTCAACCAATTTCGATATCCCATCACAGTGGCCTGAATAGATGTTTATGTCGATCCTTTCAAAAACACGGCCAAGAAGCAAATCTGCGAGCCTTTTGCATGTTAGGCGGAGTTGCTTCACCTCTTCACGATCAACCTATAATCATATGAACATCAATTGATAGCATTTTCACTATCCGAACTGAAGAGTACTCACACATTCGCAAACTGCATAGATTAACTCCGGTGCAAGTGTAAGGAGATGAGGAGGCCCGTTACTCATCGCAGGCATTGTGGTGTCAGAGATAATACACGCATTCGCTGGGACCAAAGACACCATTATCAGTTGAGATCAAGGCTTCCACCCAACTTCCACCCATGCCATTGGGGCAATGGCGGGAATAACTGCTGATTGAGGTTCGAAGATTAACGTCAACATCATGATGTGATGTCGGGGTCCAAAAGTTGAGCTTGCTTCGAGGAGTGGGAGTAAGTAACAAACCTCGTAAGAGTCCTATCCATGTCGACAATCGTACTGGCAATCGTTCAAAAGTCGATAGCTATGATACACAATGGCAAAGGTTCGTGACACGTACTACACACAGTTCGGAGTCTTCTACAAGAATATTTCTACATTTCATCAATTTATACCCATCGTTGAACGACAACACTGTTCAGCAGTCCAGCACCCTGGATAGTGGCAGTGTCGTCATCTAGAGTACGATTTGGGAAAGTCGTTCCAATCGTGTATGAACGGGTACGATTTTCTGGCCGAGATCTACAGTTTCCACATAGCATTATCAACCAAAAAGGACATGGAAGAATAGGGCATAACTTACGCGTTAATAAAGTTCCTGATATCTGCAACAGTATGAGTCAAGTTCATCCGGCAAACAATTCTAAATCGCAAAGGATCAACTCCTAGTCTATGCTCCAACGACGAAACACGACGAACCTAGTCCCATCAGCCAATCTGATCTGAACACTTGTTGTAGGCTGGGTCTGATCCACCTCAAATTTGGGTGAAATGGAGGGTTTGTCTTCTGAGCTACCCCGGGCCGGAGATGACGAGGCATTAGCTGAAGAAGGGAACGAGCCAGGCATCGAGGTCCCCGCAGTCCCAGTAGAGAAATCGGGAACAACGGCTCCCAGCCGATGACCCTCTCCGGAGAAAAGCTTGGTGCCTTTAGGAGGTACGTAGTCTTCCTCTGTGCGTTTGGTCACTCGTAACTCAACATGTTGGCCAGGCTGGACATTGAGGATGGATGGTGGGGCATGGCTAGAGACTTTATCAGAAAGAAAGGATTTCGCTAGGAAGAACGGAAACAAACCCCGCATTTATTTCAGCCAAAACACGTGAGTGCGTGGGGTCATCGTAACGCATCAGCTCGCCATCTTCGACTTGGAACCCATCCCGCCAGAATATCAAATGGCGGATGGCGGTCTCCTCTATATTATTGATCTTTTAATAGGAACAATATGGAGATACGAGGTTAGAAAGTACCTTCTTCTGCTGTTGCATCTGGGATATATGAACTCTCGACTTCATCACTACCAAGGGTATGTCCACCTCCGGAAAATGCCCCCGACGACCTCGTAGGTGCTTCGACTGCTGGGCCAGCTCTAACGCGAAAGAGAAACGTAAATAAGACTGAGCCTGATGGTCATAATGATGACATACTGTTCAGCACGTCTGAGGAGGTCACGAACCATATTGCCGCCAGGCATGGGACGCTGCCGATCAGGATTCTCGACTGAAATTCCACTAAAGAGGTTTCAACATCGGATCCAAGATGGATAGAGTCAGATCTGCCTCACCTCCTTTCGCCGCCTGCAAACCAGCTTTCTCCTCCTTTATTTTCATCGTCGTCATCGTCATCATCATCGCGCGGGGGTCGACCTCCTCCTGCGCTAGATGTTAACCCGGAAATTGTTGCAAATCGGCCGCCTGTGCTCCCGGGTCTACCCATATCCCTGGGTTAACACAATTTGAGTAAATCGAAGCGGTATAAGTCGCATAAAAGAAAAGAAATCACCTTGGAGATGAAGACGAACTTGACCAATCGCCCACTCGACCCACCCTGGCTGCTGAAGATGGGCGTGTCCAGTTGTCTGGCAATGGTTCACCAGGACCGCCTCCGAGAGTCCGGCCTGACGAGCTGTTGTTATCATCCGACATCTTGGGCACCAATTGAATAGGTTTTGGTGTAAAGATTTTCGAGATGGCAGTCGAGAGTCGAGAATGAGATTCGAAATTCGAGATGAGGACGCGTCATGGTGGTATTTCGTCATGTGATGTAGAGATTAGATAACTGAGATCTTATCTTGAAATAATCTTATCTTGAAGTCAGTACTCCGATGCAGTTCGAAGACGCCAACGGGACCACTCGCATAAAGACATATTGACAAAAGTATACGGAGATATGACCTTTCGGTCCTGGTGGACCCAGATTCTAATGGCACAAGAGACAACATAAGTTTGGCGATAAACAACATAGAAAATAATTAGCCTCAGCAACCTGCCAGAAGAACGAGCAATTGTTCTTCGCTGTCAATCGGTCTCTATAACAGAAATTGGACGTAATCGTTGGACAATCATTGCTTTGGCAGGCATTTCACTGATCCCGCAACATGTCAGATAGCTGTGGGTCAGACTTCAGATTTAAACTCACGTAACGGGCGCTTAATGTCTGATGCCAAGATCGGGTCTTTGATTTGAATGCTGTTATAGATTTAGGTAGAGTCTACATGGACCACTTTCATCTCGGTAGTCTTAGTACATCAGGCTTCAGCGCTCAGCGCTTCACTACGCCGGCATCTACCGCCCTTCATGTAGTGGCCAACCCCGTCCATTCCGAGGGATCTGCAACCCTATATACAAAGGATCCAGCATCCCATAAGTCGCCCCTATGTTTGCTGAAAACTGGACCAGTTTGGAGCCAGCCATGTCTCCGAGCCTTAGCATTGTCCCAGGAACGAATAAAAATTCTCAGCCTCGTTTAGCCTGAAGGTCATACGACAGTCTGCCACCGAGCCATGAAAGTAAATACTTAAAGCAAATGTAAAGTAAGACTTGAGTAAGACATTGAGGTTGATAATTACACCCCTGGCGGTCGACGTCTCAAGTTACCCTCCCAACTTGAAGCGACCACTGGCTTAATCAATTCCAACATTTTACGTTGGGCACGAAGAAGCTTCTGAGTCTTCCACAACTGCGGAGGACTTCAGAATTCTCCTTCACCCTGAGTCCAATGGTTACCAGGCTCCTGCCTGCTCCTGCGAACTAAATAACGGTAAGTTGATAACGGTGGGACGGTGCGTGTATATGGTGCCTGGCAACGGTGACGGAATTGTCCATATTTCAGAAACTTGAAAGTGGACACCTGACACCCCTTGAAGCCTCTTGAAGCTTGAACGTAACGTTGAACGTTTTGAACGTCTGTACATATGACCACTGGGACTATTTTAAGTTTCGAATTGAAGCGTCACATCTTCTCTGTTCTCCTTCTCAGCTCTTTTGCTGGCTATTTCTTCCACAGTCGATGACGCTGGGAAAGTTTTCTGGGATCAGGAAGTAACACTGGTGAGTCTCTGCCTCGTCCAACCCACACTATCATCTTATACTAATCCCTGACGATAAGCCAGGTTTTTCAACAGGCCCCGACCTGTGTTTTCTCAAGCCTGGAGATCCTCCATTGTATTTCCATCTAGCTCAGCTTTCGATGCAGTATCTCCCTCGGAGCACCCACGGATTAGTATCCAGCCCACTTTTATCCCAATCCAGTCCTGGCTATGTCGGTTTTAACCTGTGGTTCGTCAGTTATACGATCCTGGCAAGTTACTTGCATTCAAGTTCCCATGCCTATACGCATCTCATAGCAGCTGCATCACTCTTTATAGGTATTCGACTTGTTTTGCACTTTGGATATCGAGGCAAGCAGTTCGCTTTTATCTCCTTGGGCTCGTTAATCACATTCTTGTGCGGTCGTTTACAGATAAACTATGTCTGGACATGCCAATGGATGGTTGGATTGGTTTTGTTCTATCTCAATAGATATCTGCCACTCTTGGACATTGCGGTTTTCCTGCATCGTACGTGACCTTTTCACTGTGCATTCCCCTTTTACTCACTTCACGATTGCAGCTTTGATTGCTGGTCCGATATCTCAAGACGTGCGTTGTTAACCTCATTCCCAGAGCCCAAGTTGACTTGAAGGGACACACCAATTATTTGTAGGAATGTAAATGGATATTTCCGATGGCATACTGTATGTCTCGCTTCATTTTGTAGCGTTAACCTTTTGATTCCGACCTTTTAAAGGGCTGGTCACGTTCGGACTCATAATTTCTCAAAGTAAGTCCATTTTCTTGTTCCACTTATATTCGACTCTCATGGTACGCTTCAACAACGGTGTAAATTAGGCGTAATTATCCTTCGAACATACGCACTCTGGGGGCGCAGGCCGTTGGTGTTTTGGATTTTGACGCCCATAGCCACTGTAAGTTTGTCTGTGTAACCATACTAATACCTATTAGACCTCATATTGCATCCTAATTAGATAACTTTCAGTTCCATGCTTGCCGTGACATGCTGGAAAACATTCATCGATTATCGCAGATTACAAACCTTCTCATTACCAGACGTTTCAATACCTCCTGGAGTCCGATGTCAACTATCAGCGCTCTCATTCGACCGGGGTGGTAAACTGACGCTCCTCATATTTTACCTATTGGTATTCCTTGGGGAAGCTGGTAAGTTATTCGTGCTCTGTGCCTTTCCATTTTTTCAAATGTCCCCCAGGCATCATGGTTTTGACGGTCATAAAGGCACAGAGACACGGTGAGATCCAAGGACTTTCAGTGGATACACACCAATCATTAATGCCGTCACTAGTGTCAAAGTCATCCCCACAGTGGGTATCCCAGTTATACAAAAACGGAATTTTCTATTGCGGGTGTATGCTTGGTGAGTGTAAAAAGAGCGTCGAACTTTGCGGGAAATTGTAGCGGCTGACTCCAATACCCTTAGCGCTGAGCCTCGTAAACTGCCTAGTCACATTCACCGCACCCGTAAGCCTTTGTCGAATCATTGAGCATCCTTCTCAATAATTATAAACCTCTACAGGCTCAGTACAAGTCTCTGTTTATCCCCTTACAACGGACACTGCACTCTGTATTCTGCACTCGCACCATGCTTTTGATCCTTCGACACCGCAATCGAGATCGCCCTCCGCAGGTAGAACATCAGCCTGGCTCTGCAAGTAGAACCATGGATATGTTTACATCCATCAACGTTGTTAGTGACATTTATACGGACGATTCAGATGCCTGTGCCTCATGGCAGATGAGGGCGGACAGGGAGTGGGTGGAATGATAAAATTGCATTACAGTATTGTCTATTCTAATTCAGTAGATCTGCTAACAAGAATTTGTATCTATAGTATGCCCCATAATTCACTCTACTTCAAGATTGGCCAGGGAGTCATAGCACCTGCTGTCTACAATTGAGGATGTCTCGAAGAGATATCCATTGACATTGCATTGCATATCATTCAGATTGCACTGCCCACGGCAATGCCAGAAGTGGCGATACCCTGATACTCTGTCTTCTTGACGACTGGACGCTGCGATCAGGTGTACAAGGTTGTGATGTATCCTGTACCCTTTAGAGAGAGGAGAGACTTGGTTCGCGCAAGAATTGGTGGAGCAGAAGATCCTTGATATCGTGTCGCGTGTCCGAGTCGTTGTCAAAAAGTAAGGCCTAAGGCTGGCCTAAGGGATCAAACGGGTTTCAACATCAAAGTTCTTGGTCTATTTTAGGAAACACGTGGCTGTGCATCTCATTTCAACCTTTCAACAAACTTGTTTCTCTTCCATGGCTTGCAGCTGCACAGGCTAACATTGACATCGTGGCAAAAACATAGCCGCACTTGCAGGACACTTGACCTGATAAAGTGGGTTCAAATGGATAACGACACCTCTCATCCCACTAAAACCCATTCAACCAAACCATACAACCCGCTTTTGACTCCGGCGCTGCGTTTCATGAATTCCATTAATCGACGCCCGAATTTATCGAAGAGACCCAAAATGCCGCATCTTCCGCTTGAACTTTGGTTTTATATAGCCGAATTCATTCCACCCACTGATTTACCCAAACTAGCTGGTATCAACAGAGGTTTCTTCGAGTTGATCATGAACGAACTATACAGCCAGCTTAGTTTTATCAGCTCTGATCCTCGCATTTTCTGGGAGAAATTGGTGTCATTGCAGTGAGTGGCTTATTATTTGCCTCTTGTCTTCATTTTAAAAGATGCGTACCCTCAATTTAGAAGCCCAGGATTGATCGAACGGGTTCGCGTTTTGACTTTGTGGCCAGGTGCGGTTAGGGATGCCCTTAAATCTCAACGGCCAGAGAAACCCCAGAATGACCTTGCACGACCCCCCAATCCTAAGCCCGGACATGCTCGTTATCTCCTCAAAGGTCGCAACTATGTCGGAGACCTACTACGCCATCGTCGAACGCCATCTGTACCAATTGCGCTACCTACCCCTCAACCACAGCTCCCACCTCCCGGAGAACGTCTGGAATTGTTTCTCTCCACAATACGGAAACTAAATCATATCGAGGAGCTGGAGCTCAGTTGGTACATCGACACCGCTCCTAAAGCCGAGGCATGGACGTTTGCCCACTTCCCGGATTTATGGCGATCGATTGGCCAAAATCTTCGCAAGTTGACTATTGATATCCAGGTGTCCAAGATGAACGATGCAGCCCAGCAATGTGGATCCCTGCCCCAACTGGAAGAACTTTTTTTGACGCTGAGATCCAGCGATGCTCGTGGCCATCCAGGCGATACATTTGTACCATACTTCATCAATAAATTTGCCCCAACTCTTCAATCCCTTTCCATCAAGACCATCGGGCACCAGGAACTATCTCAGAACTTCGAACTACTTGGATCATTTCCCCAACTGACCCGGTTACTGTTAAACATGCCTCTCGACTTTCAGCACCTAAAGGATCCACGGGGACTAAACCACTTCCTGCAGAATCATCCAAAGCTACTCCAACTTTCACTAAGATACACTCGGTGCTGTACCTACTCAGGCTGGCCAAAATGCGATGGATTCGAAACATTCGACGGCAAACATAGCATCTACAACGCCATCACTCTTCCAGTACTCCATTCATTGGAACTTGGATTATACTTTTCTCCTTCGGACTCGAAGAATAACACGCTGTATCGAAGTGTGGCGCGAATGGGAGACGAACTCACATCACTTACCCTCCTGGATCGAAATCTCAAACTGGATGAAATCAAGGCAGTGTTCAAAGCTTTTCCTAGCCACCGGCTCAAGAAGCTTTCGCTATTTTCCCAATTACTATCCCCACAGCTCATCGATTACATCGCTCAGATCTGCCCTGCTCTCAATTCATTGTCGCTTGACGTTGAGACAGTGGTCAAATCGGAGGCTCTGATCCCGCCGGCTACGTGCTACGTCGACGATGTGGTGAGTAATATCCTTTATAATATCTACACGAACCATACTCATAGTCATGAACCATCATAGTTTGGATTTGATTTAGCTCTATCCAATTATGCAGTTGATCTCGACAACGACAGGTGGAGATATCGGACGTGGGTTCTATCCGACATTTCTGTCATGAAATGGGAGCGAGCTGGGCACGTTTATATCTGGGAGTGCATGGATGCCATCGCACGCGTCGTTCCGGCTGTTCGCAGCTTCGCAAGTCGCGGACATATGGCACATGACAATCAGGCTGTACCAAAAGCCCCAGCGCGTCCACAGAGGCAATTTCTCGATATCGGCGATCGTACTAAACCTCTCGATACTTGAGAGTAGTTTTTTTTCTATACCTAACATTTCATTTCATTTGTATTTGCTGCATCATATCGGAAATAGTGTATTTTAGTTTATTTATGTATTTTTTTGGTAGATCCTAAACTATTGATAATACATGTACTATCAAAGCAAAATAAATCTGAAGGGAGAATTTTTTCGGTTCAAAGAAAAAAGAGAGAACAAGACCGACAGAGAAAGAGAAAGAAACGAAGAAAGAGAAGAGTCGGCGGCCAAACCAAATGTGTGAGGGTTTCGCAAAGTTTTCTGGTGTTTATGGATTTTAAAAATATAAAAAGAACCAAAAACCGGCGCAGAAAGAAAGAAACAGGAGAGAGAAAAGAAAAAAGAAGAGAAAAAGAGATAAAAGGAATTTTTTTTGTTGACCTCTTGCGAGTAGTCCCCAGGAGAGTGGATCCGTGGAGAATTCCTCGACCACGCGAAGGTGGTTTGGTCGTTTCTAACATCCCCGGACAAAGGAACGGTCGATTTTCCTTAGACTCCAGTGCCATTGCCGTTCGCCGCGCTCGAAACCTCCGACCCGAGGGGCTCCGTTGGTCGGTGGCACACCAAATCTGCCCTCCCAAGCGTCGCACAAAGAGCGTCAGTTAGACTCGAGGCTCTTGCGGAGCTCCTTGGTGGGGATCCAAGGAAGCCCAATCTCCTTGAAGGCCGCCTCGAAGCGAGCCTCCATCTGCGCCCGGAGCGACTCGAATCGCTCCGTGCTCTCTCGGGAGATCCGCTTGATTCGGTCCTCCGAGCTTTCGACGACGGCGGGAACAGGGTCGGCCTCGCCTGCAACGGACTCGACGTCGATCCTCACAGCGTCCATTGCGTTCACGCACTGGGAGGACCACTCCGCCGAGTCTTCCACGAAGTCCTTGCCGTCGAGGACAAAGTTCGCAGGAGTGTGGACCTCAGGAGATCCGGAGAATGGCGCCGCCGCAGAGGAGTCGATGCTCGCCGTCTCCGAGTCCCAGGCGCCAGGGAGGGAGACGGAACCCGAACTGGAACCCTCTTCGAAGGAATTCCAGGTGTAACGGCGGTGGGAGTATTTGACGCCGTTCTGAATGCGCGCACGACTCGAGGGGCGGCTTGAGGAGTGGACGGTTTCGACACCGATGTCCGAGGTGTTTGTGGCGGTTTCCATGCTGTCCATGGAAGAGATGCAAGTACTGTACCGCCTGTGTGAGTACTTGAGGCCGCTTTGGATGGGCGCGCGGCCAGCGACGGAGTCCAACGACGGGGTGGCCATGAGAACGTTAAGACCCGAAGATGTTTCGACCTCAACATCTTCGGCACATGGCAGAGCGGTCGCGAGCTCAGGAACGGAGGCGAAAGGAATGGCCTCAGCAGCTATTGTTCATTATATCAATATAGGTCCATTTTCCATGGAAAATAGATCGGAAACTCACCATTTCCGATCACCCAGTCTTGCTGGGCCTCGACAGAAGCGACAGAGACAGCAAGAGGAGAGTCACATCCGGTTTCCATCGACGATGCATCGATGGAAGAGCAACCAGCAGAGTCCGAGGAGCCAGAGAACGAGCTTTCCCCAACGGTTTCCGCAACGCCAGCGTCGAAGTACTCGACCTCTGCGCTGCATGCCTGGTCGAGGGCCGGGTCAAACCATTCGACGTTGGCGGCTGAAGCGACGTGCCCGTCGAAGTAGTACTCGATTTGGGCGCTGCATTCTACCGCGACAACTGGTCCACATGTAACCGTGACAGCCCTGACCTTCTCTGAAAAACGGCATAAAGAGTCAATGACGGTTCAGGTCCTATCCAAGAAGGACACTTACCCAGAGAAATGTCCTGAATATTCCTGCAAGTGGCGTCGACAATTCTGGATTTAAGAGGGACAATCATAGAATGGCGGCGGCTGGGGCGTCGGACGGGGCATTCGAATTCTTGGTCGTCTGCTGGTCTGCTGGGATTCTTGGAAGACATTGAAGCATGACGATCGAGGAATGGGTTGGGAATGGGTTCAATATAGACGGCTTCAAGGTCCACTACCTCATGAACGACGGGAACTGTGAAACTTTAGTTACACGAAAGGCTGCCAGAGAGACATATATATCTTACCGACGACGGGCACGGAGACAGGCGTAGAAGGGATGCCTGCTTCGATGTCACAGGGGTGGGAGTCGACACTCCATTTTTGCGAGAAAAATCTGCCGAAAGAGTAGACCCAGACGAGACGAAGAAGTTCAGAAATGTAGGCGAAGAAAGACCACATCGACATGATAAGGTTGAAAGTTGTGGATGATGTTGTAAGGAATATTAGTTTGTTTTGATGGAGAGATGAAAAGTGGATTCGACTTGCTGAATTCATCCCAGAAACGAGGGGGTTTATATACATGAAATTCATGGTGGCTGGCAAGAGAGGTTCACTGATTGTCAGCACCTCGGGTGGATTCCGAAAATGACCAGGATGATCGAGAGCGAGGGCTGGCATGAAAGTAAGTCAACAGTGATAACACACTGCAACGCCAATAATTCAAAGGGAATTAGATAGCTGCACCAACGCATTTTGAATATGCCCAAGCTTGGTCGCCCAGATGTAGGTCAAAGACCAGACCAGTTGAGTCGAGCCATGTGGCTCATTGAATGTGGCTGACATCAACTTGGGAATCGCAACTGTAACGCGCACACTCTGATAGAAAATCCTTGGGGGCAAGAGAGATAGGCATCACAAAGTAAGAGAAAGCTGGTTTCACGGTCATGGCAGAGGAAGAAGAGTAAAGTAAATGACCAAACTCTTTCACCGTGGGTCCGCATGTTCCCACGCATCGCCTTGTTCGGTTTCAGAGCGTGAAGTTGGCGTGAAGAGTCAATGAAGAGCAGGGCGCTTAGGATGAGCACACTAGCAGAGCCGCCGCAAGTTTCTCAGAAGGCAATTAAATTAGCTTGTATTCATGTTATTTGAAGAGTTGAGAGCTGGGCTCGGTCCCGAAGGGTGCCGGCGGCAATCAGGTATCGCAGCCCTAATTTGGCAAGCACCAATTAGGGGAATTTTTCAATTTTGTCCGATTTGAAATGTGTTTATCTCTTGCTTACATACGCGTCGCGTTGGCTTCGAGTGGCTTCGTTTACTCTTCGTTATCAAATCCATATCTATCTGTATCTACTCAATCGACCCCAAGGACAACCCCACACCAACCTGAAATACTTGCCACCAGGCATCTCTACTTATCACATCCTATAAGCCAAGTCTGACGCTGAATCCCCCCTCACCCGACGCAAATCCATCCCAGCATTGACCATGGAAGGTAACATACAAACGAGCCCGAGGACACCCCCAAGGACCAAGACGAACGGTCAGTAGATCTCTCCTAATCACAGAGCCAGTCTGCACTTTCCTGGATTGATTCCTATGTTAGGCACCCCTCGTTCCCAAGTTCCACCGCCTCCTTCTAAAAGGAGAGCACAGTACACCCCGATAAGCGGTGGGTCTTCCCCTTCAATAGGAAGGACTCAATCACTCTCCTACTATCTTGAAGCAAGTGCGAATGGCGAACTAGACGAGTGGGAGGCCATAACGAACGGACTCTGTGCCGTCGCTGGCTCTGAATCTCCTGCGCAGAGTGCAAGCGTAGCCGTTCCCGAAATTCCTGGAGCCAGCGGATCATCCCAACCTAAGCAGACTGTGCCGGCCAGCCAGCCATTAACCAATGCCCAACGCGCCGCTCAAATCGCCCAGGAGCAGTCCCTCAGTACACCGAGTGCCGAAGTTTTCCTCAATCTCTTCGAAGCCATGCGCACCTCCCTTGTCGCCGATTTCCGAAAACAGTACGAGAACTATCAGATCATCATAAGCGGGTACCAACACAGCAACATGGTCAAGTTAGAGGACGCCCAAAAACAAAACACCAAACTGCGAGAGCGACTTGTGACTTTGGAGAAGATGAGGGGAGAAGAGAGGGGCCGATGGGAGGCAGAGAAGAGGCATCTAATTTTGAGCATGGAGAACGGAGAGAATGGACTGGATAGAGAAGGAAGGTTGAGGAGGGAAGAGGAGGACCGGAGACGAGAAAAGGACGAACACGACAAGGCGATGCGAAGGCTCGTAGAGAAGTACGAAGCAAAGAAGAAGCTTTGGGCAACAGAGAAAGAGGAGATGTCGAAGGAAGTGAGCGCGTTGCTTTCCAGAGTGGCAGAATTGGACGAGGAAAACAAGAGGCTAGAGGATATAATCACGAATGATGACAACGTGTTATTGGAGCAGCTTGAAGTTCTGGAGAACGAAAAAAGCGAGTTAATCGGAGGGTTCGATGAAGAAAAGGAACAGTGGGAAGTTGCGAGGACTTCGCTGCAACAAGAATTGTCGCTTGCCAGGCAGACGGTAGAAAAGTTGAAGAAAGAACGCGGAACGCTGTACTGGGACACAAAGAAAACCTTAATTGACGTTCAACGCGAAAACGAAACACTGAACGAAACAATTGGAGAGTTGACTCGACGGATTGAATGGCAGCAAAAAACATGGGACAAGGAAAAGTCCATCATGATGGCTAGGTTGCAGGAAGAAAGGAACGACATTGCTACTCTAAGACAACAACTATATGAACGAGAAGCCAAAAGAAAATGGGATGGTATACAAGAAGAGGAAGATGAAGAAGAATTTCCACACGAGCAGAAAGTCAAGAAATCAAGGACAGAAGATATAGTCAATCCTGGAGAAGAACAAGATGAAGAGAACGAGGCTGGGATCGACAATATCGAAGAAGGTTGTATCCAGCAAGAGTACAACGACATGAGCGCAATGGGCCTTGATGGTGAAATTGAGCGTCTCTGGGAAGAGGATTTCGAGTAAAAAGATAAAGGGAGTGAAGATGGACATGAAGATGGAAGTGCAGCTGGAGGAAGTGCAGACGGAAGTGAGGATGAGTTCAGCTGAATAAGCTCGACAAAGACTTCTTTATCCTATGAGTAAAATAATCAGCTGAAGGGGGGTTATTTTCCTTCCAAAATCCCTAATTAAATCCACAAACACATACCACACAAGGCGAAAATTCTCATTGAACATGACAAGGGTCCTCGAGTCTTTCATTTATCCTTGAACCAGAAGCAACGGGGTCCGCTCCACGACGCGTGTACTCCTCGAGCATGGATTTGGCTTCCATCCTGGAAAACTGTCCCAGGCTACCATTTGCAGTAGCTTTCGATCGGTCATCCAGCTCTTGCCTTAAGATTTTCAACTGTTCTTCAAGTTCTGCAATTCGCCGTCCACGGTTCTCAATTTCTGAGTTTTTTTCTGCGTCTTCTGCTTGTCGTCGAACTTGCTCCTCTTTCGCTTTCATCTCTTGTTCGGCCACCAAGGTCGCCCAACGAGTTTCGATTTCCTTTGTCCAACGTTGGTCGAGGTTTCTAATCGCTTGCTGGGTCAGCTCATCCACTGTCTTGTGATCTACCCGTGGTTGTTGTTCCAACAGTCGTTTTTCTTCCATGATCTGTTCTTTCTCCACATTCCAAGCTTCCTTCTCTCTTGCCCTCTCCTTCTCGGTTTCCAATAAAGCTGCGGTTAATTCGTTCACTCGGGCCATAACCTCACCCTTCCCGAGTTCGAACCCTGCCGTTTTGCCCTTCTCCATCCCGATCTCCAACGAGGCTTTCACGCGTTCCTCCCATCGAGTCGTGGCCGCTTGCATCATCTTCTGATGGTCCTCAGCTTGTTTCTCCAGAGCGACTTGCATCTGCTTGGCCCAGACCTCCAACTTCTGCTGAAAAGCCTCGTAATCCAATTTGTCCCTTTTTAGTTGGGAGATGGTCCGCTCCAAGGCGCCCTTTTCGTTTTCGAGCGCTTTCCTTGCGTCTGATTCGCTTGTTCGCATCGTCCTTTCGTCCTGGATGCACTCCTCTAACCTTCGTTGCTCTGCCAGCCACTCTCCCGTCAGATTCGCGATCCGTTGTTCGCTCGCCTTCTTTTGCTGCTCCTCTTTCTCCTTCTGCTCGGTCAATTTCTTCATTAACCTCTCTTGCAGTTCCTTCGATTTTGATTCGGTCTGACCCAGCTTTTGGCGCAGTCGATCAAGCGTACCCTGTATCTTCTGCTCAAATGTCACCTTGATCTGCCTTATGATCTGCTCGAGTGCCTCGATCATTCGGTCACCGGCTTCGAAAATGGTTTCAACCTCTTTGGAATGATCTTCGTTCAGTTGAGCCAGCTCTTCCTTATGATCGGATTGGAGACGCGTCATTTCAAGGTCATGTTTTCTTTGGGCACAGGCTAGATCCTCTTCGAAAAGCTTGAGAACCAGATCAGTGTGATGTTCGACGACCTCCGAAAGACCCTCGGATTCCGAAGGTGTGAGCTTGAGTTCGGGAAACGAAAGTTTAGGAGGAACGACGTCTGTGTGCGAGTCAGCCGGAACCCAACTGGACGCGCCTGGATCCGACGTAGAACCATGCCGGTCAGGATGTGAAGGTGGGCGTGAAGCCGAGGTCGTTGTTGAGATAGACTTCGTTAACATTTCGTGTATGATTAGGACGTCACAGTTCTGGTCCGTTTCAGGTTCAGGGATCTGTGAACCGGAAGGACTTTTATGCGATGAGGGCATGGTGTGTGAAAAATTGGTTGGATTGGAACTAGGATTCGGTTGTCCTTTCACCAGAGTTGCCGCAACGGATGAAAGTGATTTTGTTGGCCCAGGGGGGTCCGTGTTTGAATTTGGGAGAGATGACCGTTCATCTTGAAGCAAAGTAGGAGATATTGAGCAGTTCGACTTGGGGTCCGATTGAGGAAGAGACGTACAGTAGGGGGAAGAGGAAAAGGAGGCCAGCTCCTTTGATGGACAGGACTACAGCATATTTAAAATAAGAATTGATGGTTTTTTTAAAACGAATGAAAAGAATAACCTGTTCATCTTCATTCGGTGGGAGGCGAGGTTTTCGACGCTTATCAACGAACGGACGACCCGCTTGCGCTTCAGCAGCTCGTCTCATCAGCCTGAGCTCCTTTTTTCTCTGAGATGCTTGATTTCGAGCTTGGATTTGCGCCTCTGTTCCAGGGGTGGGTGTGAACTGGACTCGACCTTGAAACTGTGGATCTTTATTGAGTTTCCGCGTTGACAATGGAGCCTGGCAAACTTACGATGGCGTTCGCAGCTATTGTTGTTGGCGCTGTATCTGGGGGATAACAATGGCTAGGTGGGCCTATTGGAGGTGCAAGGGATTGTTGGTTCGTAGAGGACTCTGGCTGGCGTTCAAGCGACGCAACAGTAGCTCCTGTCGAAGTCCTATCATGTTTCGAAGCTGGAGATATAAAAATAAGAAAATCGAAGAAATCTATCTTTTACACCTTGACCTTACCCGGGGGTGTTGTGGATCCACTTGATGGAGAACCAGACTTGGATTTTGATGCAAGACATTCGGTGTGATTCAACCGCGGCCTTTTCGCTTTGGAGTGATTATGGGCCTCATCTACAGAAACATTCGCCTGTTTCTCTGGATCTTGACTGTGTTGTGGGGATCTACTTGTGAGGGTGTTCGAATCCTGTCTTGAAGGCACACTGGATGGAGTTCCGACGTCCGTCTCGTCCAATAACCGCTTCTTGCCTCTTGCCTGGAAGTCTGAGTGTGGAGGCGCAGCGAAACCATTAACCTGCTCGTCCGCTACATGTTGGAAGATAGGTGTATGGGTGGCGTCCGCGACGACCAGGTCTTCTCGTTGTGTATTGTCTAGTGGTGTGTCTTTGGTGGCCATGATCGAATAGAACTAGAGATGCGGATGTTGGTGTGGCATCTGACCTGAAGAACCAGCGATAAGTAATTAAAGACAAATGATGTCAATAAGTGAAAAGGAATGCATACTGTATTACGCGTGGTGGTTGTCATCGACAGAAACAGACCTCGAGGATGTCGACGATATCTTGCATGGGAGCAGGAATGTGAAATATCGTTTTCGGGAAAAGAACATCGTTGATTACGTAACAATTTCGGTGGATCAATTGAATAGGGGCAAATGACCCCGAGAATGACTTGTTCGCTCGCCGGGATTCTTCCTTTTCAGAACATTTTCTGTCTCTTTGGACATCGGAGGAGCTGGATATGACAGCAGATTTTGTTCTCTAGCTTTCCAGATGCTTCCTAAGTTTTTATGTTGTCAGATAAACATTCGGACTCGGCCGAGGCCCGATGGTATTCAATTGGGGGCCGCCCATCCTAACAAACCTGAATTCAATTTTTCTCGAAACAAATGACTTCGCTTTCCCTGATAGTTTGGATGGGCGAGGTATTTTAACGACCGGTAAAAAATCCCCGACTTATAGCTTGAAGCTTGACGTGAAGTTCGAACCCCCCAGCAGGGCGGCCCGGGGCCGCTGCGGTGGCATCGGCGCTAAAGCTAAAGGTTTTTTGGACTTCGTCTCACGCGCTCAACTCAGAACCAAAGCGAGAGTGTTTGTAACCCTCGATTCCCCGGAAGTTCGTCTTTTCCACTATCCTTTCTTCAGGGCTCCTGGTGCTTATCATAATGGGCAATGCACACAGTCAGATGGATGATGATCCTTCTGGTAGTAAGTGTTGACATCGACGAGGCCTGCTGCGCCAGCACTGAATGCGTCTAAAATCTTGATGGATGTTTAGCCATTCAATCAGTAGCAGATATGTTATCCTATGACATGGAAGGCACTTCTGGTACTAGTAACGACTCACGAAAACGAAAACGGTCATCGAGCCCCAAGTCGGGCGGCACAAGCCCTGTGACTAGAGCCAACTTGAAGTTGCCAGACGCAACCGACAAGGGGGATTTGCCTCCACGCAAAAAACCAAAGACAGAAGTTCCCACTATTCACGAAGAATCCGAAATCGATTTGGACCCAAAATTTTTGGATCCCCGCGTCTACGCATCCAAGTCCCCGACATTGCCTGTGGGCCAAACGCATTCAGATTGGATTGGACATCCACAAGTTAACCTTAATTCACCAACGACAAACGAAATTCTGTCAACATACATCAAACCTTTATCCATCACCTCTATTCAGCTGGAGCAGCTGGTGACGCAGGAGAAGACTCAGAACCCCATGGAGATGGATTGGAGAGCAGTGCTGCGCTCATCAAATGTTGTCGCTCTGATCAACGAAGGCGTCGATGAAATCTTGGAGATTCTTAAAGTCGGGATCGCGGACGAACCTATTACGAAGAAATTTCCAACGCCAGCGGGATCGGTAGACGCTGAGGGAAGGCTGTATAATGATGGGACTGCTTTTGAAGAAACCTCAACGGAAATTTTGGAAAAGGAACAAACGTCCAACTTCGGGATTGATGTCGAAACTGATCATCAGGAACGGAAGGTAACTGCAGAAATGGGAGTCGGGACGGACACAAATCAGGACATCGACCGAGCATCAGGCCGGGAGCTGGTTAGACTCCTTGAAGGACGCATCACCATACTTCATAACGAGAAAGAAGACTTACGCAAGGCTGTTCTCCACAGTACCGAGGAATTGGACAAGGCGAAGGCCTATGTCAAATCACTACACACCAAATACGCTGAAGATAAACAGAACTACGAAGCACAGATGACTAGATCTTTCAATAACAAATGGAACGAACACGCCAAAGTTCTGAATTCTCATAAAAAGAAGATAATGGAAAACGCACAGCTAAACCAGCAGAACAGGGATTTCTTGGTACAGGTGAAGGCCCGGCTCAAATCCGAGATGCAGGAAATCAGGAAAGAGAGGATATTACTCAAGGGAGAGATCCAGAGATACGAGATGGAGTCGAACAGATTGGAGGAGGAAAGAAAGGAGAACGAGAAAGTCCAGGAAAAGCTGAGGATAAAGGAACGCAATGAATGCTGGATGTGGACGAAGTTGAAGAGTCAAGAAAACACGTTGGAGGCCTTCAAAGCGGAGAAAGAACAGTGGAAGAAGGACTGGGAGGTCACTGGAATTAAGATGAGGAAGCTCATAGCGGACCTGGCTCAGGCTAGAGAAAAGGCGCCCATGCCTGACTTGGGGCATGACGAGGATCCCAAAGTCAACGAAGAAGGGGGCTAATTTCCGTAAAATATCGTCTTCAGATTTGATAGATATGTTTGTTTACTGATTTCTTGACGAATCAAAGCCAGCGATACAAGAATACAGGGGGTTTGCAAGTCTGTGAAAAATAGGGTCTGGCTGCGCGGTATTATGGCGTTCAGTGGCTGCCGTAGCAGTTCTTGTTATCACCACTTCAGGCTGGAATGACCAGCAAAACAGGCGTTGACCATATATAGTCAGGTTCACCTACAGAAGAGCGATGGACCTATATACGGGCCGCGGATGTTGGAAGATGATGGATGGATAGTGCCAGGGCGGGCAGCTGGCAGGCTCGGTATGATCGATGATCACAAGAGAATGGTCAAAAGTCCCTGAAAGTCGATCCACAGGAGCCACAAACGTTGGTGCGCCACACAAATTGGTAATAACCAAAAAAGGAGATCTATTTCGAGGGTGACCTTGAGCGTTAGGCGCCACGGTGAGCCCTGTACCGGTCATTTAAGAAATGAGGGTCAGTTGCATTATGTATGGAGGAGAACGCCGAGCCCTTGCCTGCTCAGTTGAACACCCAACCTGATAGGCTGGCCATAGGCTGTATTTATACACAAGATACCGCCTGATGCCGTGCGGAAGACGCAAGGAAACACACTGATTGGAGAAGAGAATCTAGGAGAACCCGTTGGCAGACTCGGACAGATAGAACCGTGTGTTAGCGGAAATGGCCAAGCACCTAGTATGAATATCGAAATTCGATCTTCCGTCGTCATATATCATATAATATATGGATCATGGATGCACATTGCACGAGGCTGCTAAGACTGAATTCACGAATGCAATTGGGGCGTCTTTTCCATCGACCTCTTCCATGAATCACCCACCACTTTGGGATAGATAAGAAATGCCGACAAAAATTCCGTCATCCTCCTCAATGATTTCCTTGAGTCACCAGCTCATTGACAAAATTTCCAAAGACCTAGCGATTATAGATAAAATTTTACCAACGCTACTTACAAATATACCCAGTCGTCTCGGAACCGTGCTCGGATCTGACAAGTGGATCAATTCATTGCTGGAAAAATAGAAATAGGCGTGGATAATGGAGAAATAGCCCGACAAGCCTTTCGAGCTGGTGGGAAGACAAAAAGAAGCCCTGGAGAAAGGGTTGATGAACTATGTGGATAGCATACCCGGTCAATACAAAGTACATTGTGAAGGTAACTTACCGAGATCAAAACAGAACACGACGACCTATTCTGTCATTGTCGAGTGGACTGCGTCGCCAAAGGTGCGCCCGATACTGATTCGCGAGGAGTCCGTTCACGTTGCGTTCACGATCCGAGTTCGGTTGAAAGTGTGTTCCTCAAGGGTGTTGATGGTCACAGAAAAGTTTGATATAAATGGAGTTGAAGTCTCGAGGAATTATCAGAACAGAGTCATTGGTTGTTCTTATACAAGAGAGTGTTGCGGTTGGAATTCCGATGTATTCCGATGTCAGGACTCAGAGAATCTGGATGTACAATGGACAAAGGCTCGGCCTGTCGTATTACACCTTTCGCAAGTGGGGACACAGGTCTGGACAGTTCATATAGAAGCGACGACGGGTCGGGGGGAGCATAAATATGGATCAAAGAAGCCAGGCGTACACGGCGGGTGGGTGGGGACCCTTTCCGTGTAACCGCGCGCAACAAAAGCGCTCGAGAACACAGGGTACTCGATACTCGAGAGAGGCTCGCTTGGCAGGATGGCGACAGAGATGCAAAGCCATCGCCGCGGTGTATTTTGGTGGAAACAAGAATACTCGGACTTTGTGGCTCAGGGAATGTTGGAGTTGAGAGAAAGGCGATAAGATAACATGCATTTCAGGGATATAAACCCTAATTTGGATGTCCGACCAATCGTCGGAGTTTGAAAATAAAATAGCCTGCGCTTAGCTGTGTTCGCAACTTTCTTCAACTTATCGACGCTTATATCTTATTTAACCAGGTATTTTCCCTCTTTTTTGCGCTCCATCGACCATGCTCACCATCGCCTATGCGCACAGACCACCGCCGTCGACGGAGACACAGACGACGACGACGACCGCACCCCTTGCCCATGCTCTGCAGTCCTCCAAGCATCGTCCACCAAACAAAGCATCCTATCTAGTGCCCCATCCCCCTCGGAAGCGAATCAAGTTCATCCTGGCCGACAGTATCTCATCGCCGCCTCCGTTCGAAAGGGCATCATCAAAGGGCAGTCCTTTCTACAGCCACGCAGGCTCGAGCTCGAGCACAGAGGCTTTGACCAGCTCGTCGTCGCTCAAAGCCAAGCTTTCGTCCAAGCTAAAGCGCAAGTCGATCCCACAGCGGCCGCCTTCTCCAATACAAACACACTATTCATCCCCTGACACGTCCTCCAAGTCCCTATTCACCCCCGCAAAGGTCTACCCGATCGCCTCTTCTCGCTCTACCACCTCTTTTCTCGTAAAAAAGTCTGTATCATCGCCCCTCCTCTTTGATCCTCTGCAGGCCTCACCTCCCCCATACTCAAAACACCCAACACCCGTGCCTGTTCCTGTGCAGCCTTCACCGCACATGAACTCAGATACGGATGATGACAGGAATGACAACGACATGATCTACACCTCGAGGCTCGGGTCATCTGCCCGCCCAGCCTCGAGCAGTTCTCAAAGTTTGCGAAGCCGCATTTTCGGACTTGCATCCACTAGTAGTAGTACCAACGCGTCTCGTGTCCGCGATAAGCCGATATGTACTACTCCCGGTATGCTGTGCGCAGGGGAAACGGAAACGGAAACAGACGAACCAGTGAGTGAAAGTCCATCTTATCTTTTTTCCCTTGCCTATCACCTGTTAGAGCGTCCCCCCTATGACCTTATTTTCGCCATCTATTTTGAACAACGAGTTCATGAACAAATGATCTCTCACATACTCTGTTCTATGTACACATTTCTTCTAATTTATCTTCCATTCTCATCCTTCCATTTCCCACACATACAACTTGGCAGTTGAATGTCCTTGTAAACATCATACTCACGAACCTCTCTTGTCCACTCTAGTCGCGTCACCTGCCAACTGCCCGTATCACCCCATCTTCAAGACTTCACATCTCATTTGAAGAACGGCTAACACCTTTACTTTTCGAATTTTCCCGTCTCCTTTCAATAGTACCCGCCATTTTTGGAACCTTGTATAATCTGTACCACATACTTTACCCACCGACGTATGATAGAACGTCCAATAATGTACGACCACCACCCGAACGCGTCGATTACTTTATCTCGGCCCTTTGGGTGAGTTTGATCTTGCGTTTTCGATCTTCACAAAAAGCTAACCCAAGATTTTTGTTTAATAGGCAATCTTAACAGGATACCAATGCCTCAGTCTAGCCACCGGCCTCCTCACACGGTGGCGAGTATACTACCCTCCACTCTCCACCCTCGTCCGACTATTAGCTCTCCAAGGCATCTGTTGGCCCGCAACCCACCTCACCCTCTCCATCCTAGAGCACGAAAAGCGGCCGGTCATCTGCTGGGCCGTGATCGCCACAACGACGTGTATGAGCCGCAGCGTGCAGATTTGGGTGACCAGTAATCTCTGGTGGGAGAAACGAGGGTCTATCGCTGGCCCCGGGACGAGCACGACCCACGATGGTAGTCTAAAAGATAACGTACCCCCTCCACACACCCTTCATCAACATCATCATTATACTCCTCCACCTCCTCACTCAAGCGCGTCCACGAACGGGGGTGGCGGTGGCGGTGGCATTCCTCTCGGCTCTCCCAACACCCTCATGGCATCAGGCTCCGGAACAGGGACTGGAGTCTCGCCTATGCCTATGTCCATGCCGCTGCGCAAAGAAACCAGGCACCCGTACTGGAAGCGGTGGGGCGGTGGTGGGAAGTGGGGCGGTCGGCGATGGGACTGGCAGGAGGTGGGGATCAAGTGCGTGTTGCCCGCTGGGATCGTTTATTTTATCATGGCCTGGGCGGAGGTTCTTAGAAGGGAGTTCGCGTTGGCCGCAGTGGGCGTGGTCCCAGGCACAGGCGCGGGCGCGGGTGCGGCTGGTGTTGCGATGGGCATTCCTTGAGACGTTGAGTTACCTTTACCTTTCCTTCTTCCTCCGATTCTTCCTCTTTTCCCCTTCACATTCACATTTCTATGACACACTCCCTTTCTTTTCTGGATATCATTTTGACAACCCAAAAAACCCCGCCGCCTAGACTCTTTTCCTTCCTTCTCTCATATACGACTCTGCATGCAAAGTTTTGACTTTCTTTTGTGTTTTATTTTTTACGGTACACATTGTGGATGGGTTATATTTGTGATTTATACCTTTCTTGTTTTCTCTGTTCTCGGATTTCCTCCTCTGATTCTACTAGTATTAGTAGAAGTAGTATAGTAGTAGTGGGAGCCGCACCACGGCACCTTTTCCAGTTTGATGAAAAATGACATTACTCGAAACATCCACTGAGGGGTTGTTATCTTCACTGAATCTGTTACAGTGATCGACCATACCTCTTCCTCAAATAATTCATCTCTTCCTCAGGTTCCGGGACCATCACCCTCGCGTACTTGTTCGATTTCGAAAAAGATGATTTTCGAAAAAAATACCATAATTATATAGTGTGAGTGGTGCGTGGTGGAGAGTCCTTTTCTTTTTGCTGAGCATAAATACATATGGAACAGAAAAAAAGAAAAAAAAAATAGAGCTATAACAAGATGTAAGTACGGAAGCGGTAAAGAAAAAAAAAATATAATGTGAAAAAGATCCAAGTCAAAACGTGATCATGAGGAAGGGGCGAAGGTGAAAGAAAGGTGAAAGCTGCAAGGCAAAGCACGAAGAAAAGGAGGACGTAAGAGGTACCAATAAAGGCGTTGAGAACAAGGTGAAGGGGTAAGGGAGGCTAAGGAGATATCTTGGTTCATGGTCATCGTGCAGCATTAAGATTAAAGGGACAACGAGACGAGGACGAGGGTGAGGGTGAGACGACGAATTACAGGGCAATCTACGGTTGACTCTAAAAAGAACGGGATAAGAAAACGAGTGAATAGATCACCATTGTTGATTATGGGGTCTTTTTGGGAGGATGGATGACTGACGCGGAGAGGACGAGTGAATGTGGAATGTGAGGGGACCGAGATAGTAAAGGGCGAAACGCAGCCAACGAAGACTGACTTCCTTGGAGGATGTGATGGTCAATTAAATTACTGTGGGCCCATCATGCCTTGAGCAATCTGGTTAAGCTGAGCAGCCATATCAGGATAGTTCTTCAAAAAGTCGACCTGCGCAGAGGTAGCCTTTTTACAGACAAAAAAACCCTATCAGCAAGATGAAAAAACAAAAGAACATAAAAGCAACCCACATATTGATACGTCAACGCGTTGACCAACTCCGGCTCGCTCCTGGCTAGCTCAGCTTGTCTGGCAAACATTTTCACGGCCTCAGGGATCTTGCTCTGCTGCAGGCTCAGCTGAGCGAGGGTGGCCACTGCTGCCTCACATTCCGAGTCAATCCTCAGCGCCTCGTGGCAACAACGCTCAGCAGCGCCAATGTCCTGCTTCCATTGATAGAGAGCAAGACCCTTGTTTACAAGGGGAAGCACATTGGGAGGGTTCCTAAATAAAGCGAGGTTAAGGTCAACAACAGCGCGAACATGGCATGGACTGGACGTACTTCGTCTTCTCGAGCTCAATCGCCTTGTCGAACTTCTCAACCGCTTCTTCGAAGCGACCCTGATCCAACAAAAGTTCACCACTGGAAGGTAGCAAAGCATCAAGAGGTGTAGGGGAGAAGCGTGATAAAAAGAGACTTACTAATAGTTACTTGGCTCGCTTCGTGTAGGGAACGCCTTGAGCGTTCTCCTGAAGGTAGCCATGCTCTTCGCCAATTCGCTCATCTTGTACTGCGCAACAGCTAACTGAATATGGCTGAAAACAAAGTTTTCATCCAACTCGGATGACTTGGTGTAATTTGCAGCAGCCTCCGAAAACTCGTTCATGATGAACAAAACTAATTAGAAGCAATCGACCGTTAATCCAAAATCATGACCCAAAATGTTTGATTTAACGAGAGCCTACCTTGTCCACGGTGATACCAAACATCAGGGTCCTCACTGTTGGCTTTTTCTGCTTGCTCAAACACTTCAAATGCAGCTTTAGGATTGCCCTGCTCCATATGCACGCTGGCAATCTTGACCAGACTCTGTGTGAAATCCGGAACCAGCTTAACAGACTCCTCTAAATCGGCCTTGGCTCCAGGGATCTCGCCCATCAAGAATCTGCAAAAAATGAGTATCGGTATCTGACCTCGTCCTAATGGATCGTTAGTACTTACTTGAATGTACCGCGAAGGTTGAGCGCCTCTGCCTTTCCTTTGTCCCATGAGATACCCTGCTCGATGGCCTCATTAATAAGTGTTACTGCATGAGCATAATCAGAGGCCTCGAGGGCCTGAATTCCTAGGAGGAGAGTTTGGTCTCCTGTTGAAGGGTTTTCGGGTAGTGTAGGAGGGGCACCTGTGAGATGTAATGGTTAGTGTATAGATAATAATGGAGATATGAATCGACTTGAGGGTATGGCTTACGTGGTCGGAAAGCTGCGAAGTAGGCAGAGATAAACGTGTAAGAGGGCAATCTAGGCTCCCGTTCCTAAATGAAAGTATAAATATAGTCGTGACGAGGAGGCGTAAAACATTGCTGTCCAACGCACTTTCATGATGATAGCAGCCTGTTGGGCTGATAGAACCTTCAAAACTCTCTCCACCGCGTTGGCCGTTGATTGGTTTTGGAATTTGTCAAGAATAGTTGCAGAGGTGAAGTCTGAAAATGAGGTTTAAACGATTTAATTCTCCGTATCAACAACAGGTAATTTGATACTCACCCCGTAGGGCCTCCTCTAATCTTCCTAGTCCTTCTAGGGCCATAGCCCGTCGGTTGAGGGCTTTAATGTACTTGGGGTCCAGTCGGAGGGCGGCGTCACAATCCTCGATGACAAGGTCATTTTTGGGTGGGGTCATATTCACGTAGCCTAAATGATGTTTATCATTTATTTGGCTTCCGGAGAGACGATGGAAAAAGACTCACAAGCTGCACGGTTACTGTAAAAGACTGGCTCTGGTGTAGGCGATATCTGGATCGCGCGAGTGTAATACTCGGCAGCGCTGGAAAAGTCGCGTGCTTGATAGGCTGCATTTCCACGAGCCTTGAGGGAGGAGGCAATGCCCGTCCGTTCCTGGGATGAGGTGTCAGGAGTGGTAATGGAAAGATAGTTCTCTTGTATGGGAACCAGACGAGAACCAAAAGAAGTTGAACGAACCGGTTCCGGCAAAGAGGCAATCTCTTCCGCGCTCAACTTGTCATAGTATTGGTCTAGGGAGGACGGGTTCAGCACATACACGAGACCGATACGAAAGAGAAGGTAGTTGTTCTCGGGAAATGAGACACCAGCAAACTAGTGAAAGAACATACCATCCTTTACATCCTCGACCTTTGCGCTCGGTTTTCTCTCCTCAAGAATGGGCCCATCGGCATCAGTTGTTTTCTTCGAGCCCTTCTTTGCGCCCCTGCTGCCTGTCTTTTTCTTCTTCTCTTTTGACTTTCCAGTTTCACTACCGGAACCTGGAGTGGCAGGCTTGGAAGACGAGGCATAGTACGCTGCTCCAATACCCGCTACTGCAACGGCGGCAGCAGCAATGATGATGGTCTTTTTGTGTTCGCCGACAAAGTCCTGAACTCGTTCGACCATTGAGGGAGCGGCAGATTCTGGAGAGGGGATGGGTGCCATTGTGGCTTTTCTGACAATATGGTGGAGGTGGTGGAGAAGGAATAGGAGAACCCGGGAATGCGCGTCACTCAACGCTCTCCTCCAAAATTTGTTTCGGCTTCCACATGATGACTAATCCATCATCATGCCAATGTCGCGTCGCGGAGGCGGCATTCCACCGCATTTCAAGGAAAACAACAAGCTATTGTTCAAGAGTAGGTGACTGTCCAAATACTTTCAAGGAAAACAACAGCCATTCTTCAGAGTGAGCTACTTAGTCAAAAGTATGTATCTATTTTGTCTCTCCGAAACTAGCCCTTGACCTCAACATACGTTGGATAGTCTGTGTATCCAGTGCTAAAGTCCGCGTCACCCTTTGTCTGCATGTGCTTGACATCTGGGACATTATTCAGGGGGTGGCCGTGGCGAATACGTTCCACATAGTCAGGATGGGCCACATAATTGAACCCAATGACAATCGCGTCGACCTTTCCAGACTCAACAAGCTTTGAACCTTCCTCGGGGGTGATCCCTGCGTTTAAGAACACCTTTGCCTTCTTGATAAGGGGTCGGAATGTTTCGAGGACGTCAAATTTGGTCGAACGGTGCTTCCCTGATTTGCAATATTTCAGAAACGACGGTCTTGACAAGGAAATGGAGGTGGACGATACCGTCTATCACAGCATCGAAGGCCTCCGAATAGCGCACTAGTACGAAGTACGCAAGATTCATCTTTTCCGCTTCAGTGACGAAGTAGGAAAATGTGTCGACCGTCTCCTTCAATGGCATCCTATAATACACATAGTGTTCATGAAGACCGCTTTGACGATCCCTCAAACAATATTGGCTCACCCTACATCGTTGTATCCGCCACACGGGCTCAACTTCACGCCTACGTCATTACCAAAAACCTCTGTCAGAACTTTCAAAACCTCAAGACCAAATCGGCAGCGGTTCTCAACGCTGCCTCCCCATTGGTCGGTCCGTTTGTTCGAAGTGTTGTCGAGGAATTGCGCAATAAGGTATCCATTGGCTCCATGCACTGTAAACTCTTGACTAAGTGGTGTTCCATCACATCAATAGAAAACAGACGTACATTCAACACCATCAAACCCAGCCTTTTTGGCGTTCGTCGCTGCGTGTTTGAATTGCTTCACCAAGTCCCGTGGGTCATCTATTGCAGTGGGCTACAACGTATTTCGGTGGAAGCGATTAAACGAGTTCTGTTAACAATACGTACCGTGACGTAGCCTGGACTGCCAGGAAGTTCACGAAACTTTCCTCCTCTCGCACTGATGGCGGATGGTGCGTACACGGGCTAGCATTCGGAGAAGACGCTGAACTTTTTTGAGTGTAGCAACACAATAGATAACGCACCTGCCCAGATAACTTCTGCTCGGCCATATCGGGATGCGAAGCCCTACCTGTATGCCAAAGCTGTCGAAAGAGGAAAAGTTTAACGACTCAAATGAAACCGCCATAACGAAACTGATACCTGAGCGTACATCTTGCCGCCAGCCCCATGAACGGCATCAGTGATGTTCTTCCACTGCGTAACATGCTTATCATCCCAAATCCCCGGTGCCAAAGGCCATTCGGTGCTGCTCATCCCAATCCCTGCATAAGCACGTCTTTTGGCTATTTGAAACCCAAACTGAAACATACCCTTGTCGTGTTATCAAAGTTCCCTCCGATACTATCAAGCCAGCAGATGCACGTTGAACATAATACTCCCTCATGAGGTCGGTGGGATACGTATCCACCGCTCGATTTCTGGTCAACGCCGACATCACGATCCGGTTCTTCAGCGTGTGGCTTCCGACTTTGAGAGGACAAAAGAGCGCATTTCCACATGGGTGTACTTTCTTGCGCGTTTCCTCGGGGTTGGTGTCGTTCTGAATCCCTACGTTTTGGTCTGCCATTGGAAACGGATGATGATGTGTGAATGAAGTGGGTGAGATGAAAGGTCAGACAATCTACTGAGGATGGCTGTTATGTGGGGCGAATTGGGAGTGAGAATGTTTCAGCCACTGCACATGTCTCAGGGATTCGATGGAGAGCCAATTCATCCACCCAGCCAAGACGGTGATGTCACTCTTCCCGGCGCTAAATGCATTAATCGGGTGATTGCCGAAACGGAGTTCTTTTCATGTCACCAGATAACCTCCCTGGACCCTTGCAGATTCACAATTTCTCATCTTAAGTACTTTTTTAAACTCAAAAAAAATGTGAATGGGTCGTCAACGTTCAACGTTTGCTCAGAACCATTCCCCTTTTTTTCGCCACGTCTTGGCCACGTCGTGTACGGTGTTTCCTGGCAGCTAACTTTCTTTTCAACACCCTTGACTTTGGCGCCAATTTCATTCTACTCGAGTACGGTCCCCAGAGAGCACCCATATTAAACTGCCTTTCGTGTGCAATAAAGTGCGTTTATGTTTGCATTCTTCGAGTTCCCACCGAATTTCTAATCGTTTAAACCGCATCGCTCGGCGGTCTTTTACATCCCTCTACCGCAGATTGAGCCTTGAAGCCTTTTCCCAGCCTAAAACAGATACCCATCCGAGGAAGCTTCCCAAATTGCACAGAAATGTCTTCAGTACCACAAAGGAACGACACGAAAACACATCTCTTATCCCAACTGGACTATTCCTCTGACTCCAGCTCTGAGAAAACCCCGGTTCCAACCCTCCAGTCAGAGAATGCTCTTATCACGACCTCAACAGAGCGTTCTTCACCCCAGCCACGCGCTTCGGAACCGCACGTTGCTGACTCGGGGTGGTTGAGTCCATTTGTCGACTTTCCGTTGCAAACGTTTTCGGACAACACACAACAGCAGGCTGAGCTCGAAGCCGATTCTTTCCAACTTGAACAAAACTGTCCACCGACTACATTCCCGGCCTCCGAGCGTTCTTCTGATCTTAGGCTGATGGACCTTTCTTTCCTTCAACCTGCCGCCGACGCTAAAAACACTTCCTCATCGGCCATGGAGTCACAGCCCTTTTCTTTTGCTGAAGATGGTTTTACGGCGTCTGACCTCTATTCGGATTTCATGCTCGTCGATTCCAATATCTATGCCAACCCCTCAACCATAGAATTGGCCTCGTCTGCTCCTTCCTATGGCCAACAGCAGGGACTCGGACTTACACAAGACGACTTCGCAATGCTCGTGTCCGATTTTCCAAACATCGATGTGCCAGGACACCAGGACCAAAATAGACCGACTTTCAACTCGGCGTTCAGGACAGGTTCTAACGAGGGCATTGATGCCACCGCCAGTCATGATCCCCAAAATCATTACCAGGCAAAAGTATCAGCGCTTACAAATGCCTTGGAACAAAGTCGCGAAGAAGCTAGAGTCTTGAAAGGAGAAAAGGCTCGGTTGATGAAAGACCTTGACACCGTGAGCAAGAAGTATCAGGACGCCAAAAATACATCGATAAAAATTCACGAAGCCAGAAAGACATACAAAAGCCTTGCAGAAGAGCGGGAAAAGGAATTGAAGGAGTATAAAGAGCGAAACGAGGTGCTCGCGGCTGAAAGAATGGCCGTGTCAAAGACGATCAACAGACTCACAAAAACTATACGAAATTTTGAGGAAGATATCCGTATGCTTAAAAAGAAGAACGAAGACCTGTTGAAGGCGCCTGTTCCGAGTCACTGGCAAGCTCAACTTTCACTTTCCGATCCAAATCCTGCTGCATCTCAGGACCAGATAGTGGCTGAATTTCGACAACTGCGGAGTAGGGCTGACAAGGTGGCCGAGGCGTTTGTCAATTATAAAAACGAGACAGAAAGGGCTCTTCGACATCACCAAATGGAACTACAATTGGAGGTAAAAACGGGTAGCGAACGTTTCAGAGAAGACCGCGACAGAAAGCAACGTGAGCTCGCAAATGAAACACAGAATGGTGGTAGCTTTGAAGGTGATGTTACCCAGGTCAATTCGACTCGCAGAAGCATTGCAGCAAATTACCACAACTATGGCGCTTGAAATTTGACACTTCACGGTCACACCGGCGCACATACCAGACGCCTCCGCCGGACTAGACCAGCCGTGGCTATTTTTGAGGATGACTAATTTCTTGGAATTGAATCGAGCGACAACGGAGCAACTTTTCTAATTACAATTCATCAAATATTCATCTGTAATCAAATCAAAATCAAAATCTTGGGTCTTTAATCGTACCAGTACTACAATTCCAGACAATTCCTTCTATATATTAACATCAGACCGAGAGGGAATGTAGGCTTGACGGCCAAAACTCTCGTCCCTGATTAGGAAATTAGTTCCATATATAGAATTCGATTGTCAAATCGGATAACCGACCTTTATTTGGATGCAGAAATGTTTTGCACAACACATGCTACGAAAGGCCGACCGACTTCTTTCTTCTCTTTTGACAGTCCATTCTAGATCTTGTGCCGATCCTCCATTCCTCCGTGTCATCTCTCCACCTGGTGAATAACGGAGCACGTCTTCTTGAACGTCGCTCAAGTGAATTGAGAAGCACTGGATCGAGACGTTTGTGGGTCTCAGTCAGCCTTTCCTTTTTGCCACGTTTGCACGGATTGATGTTGTCATCGTTGCAGCAGTGATGGCACGGCGCTTGGGATACTACTAGGCGTTCTCGTTCCTCCTTCATGCTCCAAATGATGTCGTCGAGTTTGTCCACCAGATCTTTCGGCTTGTAGATCCGTCCCCGTAAAGATTCTTGTGGGTCCAATCCATTGTCGTCTTTTGCTCCTTTCAAATGCAACGTGTTCTGCTTCAACGAATCTTTGTAGCCCGCCAGTTTGTTCTCCAACTGGTCGAGGTTATGATACAGTTCTTTGAGTTGACGGCCTATGCCTCCGTCGTCACTTTCCTTCTCCTGCCGCGCTCCAATATTCTTGGATTCTGCCAAACCCTTGCCTGAATAAGACAAGGGCATAAATGGCAAAATTCCTAATTTTGCTTCCATTATCTTCGTTGCCTCCCTCAACTGCCTAACTTCATCCTTCAGGTTAGACATCATTTTGCTTTGAGACCTGGGTTCCTTGACTAATTTTGACAGCCAATCAAAAGCCAGTCCGTCCTCGACAAGAGTTACACCAGTGTCGTATGTCTCAAAGGTGTTGTCAGGTTCTTCGGAGGCGGATCTGGTACTTTGGTGATTAAGAACAGACGGTATATGGAGAGTTGGTCGTTTTGTGGCGCGGATATCCTGATAAAATGACGGTTCAGGCTCTGAGACACCCTCTGAGCGCTCCAAAACGCGATATGTAGTATTCAAATGATCCTGGTCAACTGCCGAAGGTGATTTCCCTATACGCACGCTGGTAGGGTCGCTTGTGGGTTGGATTTCCATGGTTTGTGTGGCCTTGACTGCTTTATGAAGACAATTTTGGTCAAAGGCCTGAACCACCATATTGCCCTGGACAAGGGTTTTGTCTCCTTCAGTGTCGTTCATAAGTTCGCATCCTTGACTCACAACTTCTACAACCTCACCACTTGCGCTTGGGATCCCCTCGTTTGGCTGTGTACCGTCCGCTGCAACTGTCGCAACTGCGACGTGGTCGATGGTCATTCCGTAAATGTCCTCCCCATGTCCCGATATATCTGACCGGCGTTGTTGACGTTCCCTAGATCGGTCGGCCTGTCTCTCTCTGGCTTGCGTTCGATAGGTCTCCAGACGCTCGGACATAGATTTGAGGTTATCATCCTTTCGAATAAGAGCAGATTCGAGCATATGAAGGGTGGCCTTCAGTCTCCGGTTCTCTTGCTTGAGCAAGGTCTGTTCATCAATCCGTTCCTTGCGCATTCCTATGTCGCCATTGTGCGGTATCTCATCAAGTGGGAAAGGCGCCAATATACTATAGTTGTTGTCGACTAGTTCCCAGTCCCCTTCTTCAGCCTTGTAGCCTGGAGGACATTTAGCTTCCTTCGATACTGTAGGTTTTGGAGAAATACATCGTGACGCGTTTCCACTTTTATCTTCCAACACGGAATCTTCTCCTTCTTCAACAATTGTCTCCTGGCCAGGCTTTAGATCACGACACCCATCAGGCCGCTCAGGCGACAGATATATCTTTGGCGCATGTCGCGTATAGGCCGGTGGGGATTGCTCCAATCCAGATGGTGGCAAAGAGACAAACAAGGTCGATGCTTTAGGACCACAGAAGCCCGAAGTTGTCGAAGTCTGCGATTTGGGGTCGATAGGATTACCAAAGAAAGAAGGGGAGGAAAGACGATCCAGACAGGGTATCTCAGTGGAACGGTACGATAATGTTTGCGATTTCTTGCTGTGGTTATGGCGTAAATCGTCTTGACGGGATCTTGCTGATTCGCTGGCGTCGTCGTCCATGGCTTCCGTTACATCAAAAACACTCGAGACTTTAGGCAAGAGGTTCGACGAAGCCTCTCGAACTGGCTGGTGGGCTGCAGCAGGAAGCCTAGGGATACCAGAGATGAACGTAATGGGAACGGGTCGCTCTTGTAAGGAGGGGGAAGGAGAGAGCCCCCTTCGTGTATAAAAGAGTCCATAGTCCGTAGATTCGCTCAACGAGGATGCGTGAGAATCTGAATATGGAGTGGATTCGGTGAGGGCCAGTGTGTTGGGGCTGAGGCCTTGAGATCGTAAATATGAACGACGGGTTGTTGCAGAAGTCTCGCATCTGTCTGGATAATCTGAAGGTACCACAGAACGTATCATACACCTGGAGGGTGGGGGCCCAGGTGCGCAAACGTCAATATCTACTAGCCCAGACGTCGCCAAGGATTCAAGCCAGTCATTCTAGATAGTAGAGACAAGCTTCAACTTTCATACCCATCAAGCGTGCGATGAAAGATACGCACCAGAGAAAACTTTCCAGGCCGCGTTTCATGAGAGATCGGCCCATGAGTTGATCTCAACACTGCTTCAGATACCCATTTGACTTTAGTCATGATGTCAGGACCCAATTCCTTTGACAGACTGCAAGCGAGGAGAATCTCTCTCCATTCTGGACAGTGGAAGCACATATCTGGTTCTTCCGCGATCATATCCTCGATTGTTACACGCACTGTCATCAATAACCATTGGATCGTGGAGGACGGCCGTTGAGCCAGGGCCTCCTCACCTGCAAACAGCAGCGGAATGGAATTTTGAGGGGTAATCATCTTGAGAAGGTCCCTCAAGATGGAATTCATTGTATCAGAAGGGAGAGAGGAGAACTCGTTGGTACACCACCCAAGTCCAAAACCTCCTAGAAGTGACTGCCTGGCCGCACGTTCCAGAGTCTCATCTTTTATGTTGGCCTCCATTGAGAATGATAAGACTCGAGGAGCTGAACGCAGGCAATCAGAGCACCGACATCCTCCCTTTTTGGTCAAATTGTTCCAATTCCCTTGCATGAGTTGGGAATATTTGGTCGAGTCAAGTCGGGAAACGGCGGGGCTTTGGTGCAGCATCTTTTCGATGATCAATTTGCTGGAAATCCAATCCCTAAGGGATGGGATCCCCAGAGTTACCGCCACTTGATACAGAGAAAATGGCTCCAAGTCGGATGCGACAACACCTGGCAGAAACTTGAGACATTCTGATACTGACATGTCCTGCCAGTCAGGTTTATGATAGAGAAAATGGAGCGCGATATGGAGGCTGTTGACGGAAAAGAGGGGCGAGTTGAATACTATAATATCCGTCATATCTGAATTGCCGGCTATGGTGGTGTTCCCATTGCTTAGAATATCCCGAAAGTATGATGATCCCTCTGTGATGATTGACTGGTGACATGAGAGGACCGTGATGGTCATATCTTGTTCCTCTATGCTTCGCGATGTCACTTCTCGATCTCGAAAGGAAATTAGGGGTACGACAAGTTGAACATCAAAGTCCGGACTGAGTAACTGGATGTCGTTCATGCTACCAGATTGGCGTGAGATCAAGAATGAGTTGAAGACAAGCTTGTGGGCTCTGTATCGAGTTTCAGAGCATTGAAAAAATTGGCGGTCGTAATTTTCGAGCGTCAATGTGCTTGTTGCGATGAGAACCTGGAAGTTCAATGGCTGAAAATTTCTGGTGCCCGCAACAGCTGGTGGCTGGATACCATTGAGAAAGAAAGACCGCCCTGGGGACTGGCTTGAATGGTCTGTAGCAGGGTCGAATATTCTGTATAAGCACAAAGCCACTTGTAAAACTGGACGAAGCAAAGTGTACCGGTATGCTCCCGCCAGCCAGAATGTGTTTCAATCTGATCAATCTTGTGACAATTTTCTGCTGGCTCGCCATGGAGGATATCAGTCTGTACAGTTTTCTTGACACGGGCGATACATTTCAGAGCCCTGATGACATTTTGGACTTTGGAGGAGGGAACACCGCCTGGATATATTCAAGCATGAGCAAGAGTCTACGAGTGACTTAAACATATTGTGCCGATACTTTCCTGCAGTGAATGTGCTTCTGATCTGCCCACAAGTCGAACCTGTATGGGGATTCAGCATGTTACTGCTACGTCCTTGCATAAGTGATTTACCAATTTCTTTTGGTGTGGTAGGACTAGCGGTGCGACGTTGTGGGTGGTTTCTGCTGAACGGAGTGATGCGGAGGATCTTCCTGTCGGTCGAAAGAATTGTCCTCCATGAATGCGCCGACCCTTTGGCCACATAAGGCGAAGTTTCAGGCATTGTTCAAGAGGAAACAATACTTGTCGCGGAGCAGGGATCAGATTATGCGAATGGGGTTCAAATGTATACCTTGTTCCCATGGTCTCAGAAGCACTGGCATGTATCTGTCACTCTTTTTTGGATTGAACGATAGGAAGAAAGATACTCACAGAAATAGACAGTCGGGTCCTGTCGCAACTCATGTGAGGTTGTCCTGCATTCGGAATCGATTCCATTTTTGCTCTGAAAGTAGATACGACAGCAATCGGAGCAAATCTGAGAGAAAGAAGCAGCTGGTACGTTTGTGGTTAATAATGGGTATATGTGTCAGAACATGTAACGTGGAAAATCGAACCTCATCGTCTAGACGAGAATCGAGAGAAACAATGAGGGAAACTCTGATTTCAGAGAAGCCAATCCATATTTCCACTTGTCTTTCAAAGGGGCAGGTGTCTTCTTGATTCGACTTTTGGAAAGGAATGAAAGGGATAGAAGGGCGATCACTGCCACATTTACAGTACCTACACTGACAGTTGAGGGCAATGTGTTAAAAACCACATCATAGCTGGGGGTATTATGGGACAACATCAAACGGTGCCAATGGCGAAGAGGCAAAGACACAGCTCTACACAGCCAGAAAGAAAAAAGCAAAAGGGTAGCTTCAATAGTACTACCCAATAGTACAAGCCTGAGTTACTCACCTTCAACTGGCGCTATTGCAATTTAATGGGCTTCGCTGCGCCATTGTACTCTGAATGTTGGGAATTTTGATTGATTGGACGGAGTTGAAACGAATAACATTGAGAAATACGAAGTTAAAAAAGAAGATGGTTTGAGTCTGCCCACAAAAAGAGATTCACTTCACGTGACAGAAGGTTTTATTTAGAAATTTGTTCCATATCTGGAATTCATACTCGAATACCTCGACAAAAGGGCAAATATTCCTTTACCACTTCTCTACAGCACATCTGCTTCTCCACTTGCGCTCAGAACTTTTCCTTGTTCCATATACATCGGTATCTCTCCATCTCGTCAACCGTGCGGCACGTTTCTTTGAGCTCCGCTTCCTGAGCAAGCTGACCAGCACATGTTCCAGGTATTTCAGCTGGTCTTCTTGTTGTGCATTTTCGACGTGTTCTCGTTTTCTTGACGTATTGTAGTCATCACGGATTTGAAAACAAAGTTCGGTCAAATTTTTTCGCCCCTCCTTGATCCTCCAGAGAACAGTGTCGAGCTTTTCCGCCACCTCCCTCTGCTGCATCATCTCCTGTCGACTCAAGCCATAGGCTCGAAAGGCTCCAGGACTTCTCATGTTGGGAGAGCACGAAATCCGCTCCTCACACGCGGATTTGTAGAGATTAATTCGGTCCTCGAAACGAGCGAGATATTCATCTAGTTGATAAAACTCCTGGGTTATTCCCTCTTCCTCGTCCGAGTTATCAAAGAAAGGGAACTTCTTTTCAACGTTAACTGGAGGGACAGAATGACCTGGTACGGCAGTAGGACTTTCGATCGTGTGCGTTGGGATCTCCGGATTTGGCTTATTTCTCTCCACCATCTCCTCGTGGGCCTCCTTTATCTTTTTGCGATCGGAAGCTTCACTTGACGACGTGCCTATGAATGTTTGGCTGAAAGCGACCATGGATGGACCAGAAGGTATAGAATTTTCAGAATTTTGTTGGAGCTGTTCTGACCTTGCTCCTCCACTGAACCCGGTGTTGCCATCTGTCACGGATTGGCATAAGTTGATGACGTTCTCCATGATGAGTTCTACAGTCGCTGTTTCAGTGTTCGCGGGATTAGAGTTGTTGACTTGATTCATTCCGCGTTCTCCGCCTAGACTTCGGCTTCCAATACCATTGGCCATGCCCTCCGACGGTCCTGAAAGAGAGACGTCTTGGATCAAAAACGGCTGAGCATCCGTTGACACTGTTTGCCGAGTGACCAGAATATCGACACTTTGGGAGGGCTGGTCTTGACTGGAATCAATATGGAGCGCTCGTTCCCTCATGTTTGCGGTGTTTGTCCTCCCTTGATATGCCTCCAGACGATCAAAGGCCTCCTTCAGACTGGCCTCATGTCGAACAAGTGCTTCTTGAAGCTTAACACTAGTCGACTGCAACTCCGAAATCTTGTGCTCCAGTGTGACCTGATCTTCAGCCCGGACGTTGGCAATTGGTAATTCGGTAGCCTGAATGGGCCTCAAAGTATTCGAGGAATTGTCTGTTAAACGATAAGCCAAGGGCATGTATTACATCAAAAAGAAACACACCTTCTCGTTGTTGTATCAAGGCATATGCTGGCGGTTGGTCGATAACAATTGTGGGTGGATGTGTGTTTGGTGACGTGGCACGAGCCTCCGCTGATTTCGAAGTGGAAGAAATAGGTGGTGGGGAATCGATTCGAGGGAACACTGATGTTGCAACTGGCACTGAATAAGGTGTTATCGACAAATCAAAGGAATTTCCCTGTGTGTTTGAAGAGAAGATGCCAAGAGGTGATCGCTGGTAAGTTCTGGGCTGCGGCAACCGGGGGCTCATAAGAACTGTGGGCGGGGTCATCGGTCTTTCGAACAATGAAACAGGAGGAGAAAGACCAAGTCGAGTGTAGAACAATCCGTAATCTGTCGAGGCGGTACGCGAAGAAGCATGAGAATACGGTAGTGACTCAACGGACCCTTGGGTATTGCTATAGAGTGAACTCGAAATCAAACGCGTTGCCGGGGGCTCAGAGGATAATGGGTTGACAATGGGGGCCAACTCTGAGCAAATTTGATAACTGGCAGGAGAATTTATGAATTCGGAAACACGGTCCTCGTTGGTACAGAACGAAGGAGAGCTTGGGCGCTGATATGTTGCCGTTAATCGACGTTCTGCGACCAAATGACGCAATCGATCCTAAATGGACAGATATTTAGAAAGACAACCTTTGGGGGCAAGTTTAACAAGGTACACACAAGGTATTCCAAACGGTCGCCACCTAGATCCATAGTTTGTTTGATCCTATTGATGGTGTCGGATATCCATCCTAGTTTAATAGTAATCTCTAGCCTTGTTTTTTCCATCTGAGCACTGGAAGTATCCGACATTTCCAGCCATTCTGGACAATCAAAGCATGGCCCAGGGTTCTCCAAAATCAAGCCATCGATTGTCGTCCGCGTCATCAACAAAATTGCTTTAATGGAAGGGGAAGGTAAGGGGGACTGTTGCAATGCACTCAATGCTTCTTCGGTAGCAAAGAGTATCGAAAGAGAATTCTTGGGAGTGATCACTGACAGGAGGTTGTCCGAAATGGATTTTATTATTTCGTGGGGCAAAGCTGCAAACTCGCTTGTGCACCAGCCTATTCCAAACGATTCGACCAGCGTCTGGCGAGCAGCCCGTTCTAAAAAGGCATCTTTTATCCCGTATTCCAAAGAGAGCAGAAGCACTTGTGGGGCAAAATGTGCGCAGGTTGAGCATCGGCATACTATTTTACCAATTGGATTCGTCCAACTCCTGCGCAATGAATGGACATGTTCTGTAGAGTCGATTGATATTTCAGAGGTTGTTCTGTGAAGAATTTTCTGAATAATAAGCTCGGCAGTAATCCTCTTGACGCGAAAAGAAAGTCCCAGGAAATGGACTGTCTTGTATAGGAGCAATGGCTCTGAACAAATCAGATCCCCACTCCGCGGCACATTGTACATAAAGTCCAGGGTGATCTTGAGGGTTTCCACAGAAAATGATGCTGATGTGAGCGCCACGATATCAATATCTTCGCCAGGACCTCTCGCAGCAGTTGATTCATTGGATGTGACTAGGATGTCGCGGAAGTATGAAGATTGCGAAGTGAGAATTGACCGATGGCAATAGAAAACCCCGACCTGCATGGTTTGGTTGACTTGAGAGGCGGAATGCCCTGGAAGAAGAGGTACAAGGATTCGAACGTTGAACGCTGGATCCTGGAAATTTCGGGAGGGATCGCATGGGACCAAAAGTGTGTTCCATAGGGATTGGTTGATCCGGACATGAGATTGCTTGAACAAGCGTTCAAGTGGTATGTTGCTTGTCGCGACCGAATATTGGAACGACAGAAAATTGTCGCATGTGTATGGTGTAAAGGGTCCAACTTCGGGTAGAGAATCGGTTTGAATTTCAGGTAAATAAGGGGATGTTCTGTAGAGATGTGCCAGAGTTGGGTTCGAGGTCCTTAATGAGTCTGATTGGCAGAGTAAGGCATTTTCATTCAAATCGCACAGCAATTTTTGAAACGTACTTTCATGTCTCAGTGTAAGAAAATCACTGAGCCCGTCATCATCATCAAGGTCAATTTGAAAACTGGGATCCGACAGGATTCGAACAGAACCACGCTTTTTCGGTTTTGAAAGTGCAAATCTCCGTCGAAGGAAGGTAGTAGCAAGTCCGACTGTTTTTTCAGCTTCGGTTGGACAGAAGCTGGTCCATGGTTGATATTGAGCGCTGGGAAGATCACTTGTATTAGATTGGGACTGACTCGTTCAGCAAACATTCGTGTCGATGATCGAGTACTGTGCAATCGGAATAGTCGAGTCAGTAAGATTAAAAGGTTGTATAACGAGAGTTACATTTACAGACATACCTGGACCAGGGAATATATTTGTCTCCTGCGCGCTTCCTGAGCCCATCTGAGTTCTTCGACAACCCGCAAGTCCTGAGGATTTGAAAATATTCCGGATCCGGGCAAACACTTTGCCTTTGGACTTCATTGTGAAGTGTATAGAGCAACAATGGTTTTCTCAATTGGCGAGTCCGCTGAGGAAAAAGTGTTCCCAGAGATAAGGCGGCAGTCCAGGGTATTTTGGCCATGCAAGGAGACCTGTAAATGGGTCTCATGACATCGGGCCTTGTCGGGGAGGATTTGACAAGTTACGAAAGAAGAGATAGCGCTGAGGCGCTGAAAGACGATCTAAATAACTCTGTTAAGTACATGTGAATGACAGCATGATGATTGAATTACACCAACTTCAGTTCTGTATCAAAACATTGCTGTGCTTGCCGGAGATGGGCGACCCAGTTGTTTATATTGTCATCGCACAAAACGGTTTGAATGCCGATCCAAAAGGAAACAAAAAAGAAAGGAGAGAAGACCAATATGAGACTGTCGTTTTGTGGTAGGTATATGATGATGGATAAGTTGAACTTTCAACGTTCTAAACTCTGAAGACTCAAGAGACGTTTGCCAAACTTCGAGCTATCGATATCAGTGGCAGTGTCAGAGTTGCGCACGTGATCAATGACTAGACGCGTCCAAGCACTGGTTGTTGAACTCCGTCTTGACCTTCGTCGCGCGATCTTAGGTCTAATAAGTCTTCCATGTCTACCATTGCATGATACTACGCGTGGATTAGGCCTGACCGTACTATTATCTACTGTGAAGGTGTGTCCTTCGTACACAAAATCTCAAGCTTATTTGAACATTGAACACAATAATAACAGATTTTTAATCCAGATACAGTCACTGAAATTTATCGTATATCAGTCTCACCGATTTGTTCTAAGTGTCTTGCAATGGTCTATACACTTTTGAACTCGCCTGCTGGGTAATGCTATACTGTGGATGACTTGTTTCCCGAGGTCTGGTCGCCTGGATTGATTTCCGAAGCCAGTGGAAAATTTGGATGTCAACCTCTTCACCTCATGTCAGCCACTCTTGGAGGAGGGTATATAAACCTCCAGGATACTCCGTAGATCTCCAGTATCGCAATTAGCATTGCCTTATCTCTACTTCGTGGCGCTCCTTTGAACCTCTCCTGCTCCAATGGCTTTTCTTCTTTCTTTCTTTGCTTCCATCGCTCAATTTTTCTGCTTTCTTTGGGCTGCATTCATTCGCATCTTTGTCTCCGATGTGCGGACCAACCACAAGACTGGCGACATTGAGGCGGGTGCACCTGGCGTCATCGAGGCAGGTGCACCAGCCGAAATCGATGCAAAGGATACTCTGCCCTGTATGTACTTTCAGTCCCACATTTTTACCAGGTGCTCACATTTCTCCGACTCCATGTAGGCCGCCACCCACATCGAGGTGATGTGGAATCTGGCATCCAATGTTCGATGTGCAACCCAACCTACGATATCGACATCAACTCCTCGGGTCAACCCATCAACTTTGGTTCCCCAATCCGTCGTCCCAGCTGGCATCTTCACCCTGTTCGATCCAATGCTCTTGAAACCTCATTGGAAGACAAACAGGACAGGATGATTGGTAGGTCATTTTACTCAAGATAATTTCTATGCTAATGCTTCTTTACAGCTCTGGACACTGACCTTGCGCGCGCTTGCCAACTGAACCTGCGGTCGGAAAGGGGCATCAAAAAACGGGGTAGCCTTTTCGACCTAATCAGCCAATTCCCCGATGTCCCTCGCCACCTTCCTCCTGGTCCCACAGCTCTCGCCGCCAACGTTGCCCTCTTCAGCTCCACAGCCAGCCGCAATACTGGATTTTTGTCGCCCACATCAAGCGAAAATTCAACAGCCAGTTTCGAGGTTTCTGGCAATGGCTTCCCCACGGACGATACCCCAGACTCCTCAGCTCCAGGGACACCACAGACACAATCCGACGAAAGCCTTTTCCCTTCCTGCGGCCAGGCCAACGTCATGTCCCCTGGAAAGGACAACATGGCTAACTTCCGATTCGGCGGATACTCTGGTGGCGCTCGGGCTTGCGACTTGTCTGGTAAACGACCACGGTCTCTCGTCTGGTTCGCTGATGCGGCGCTCAACCTGCCGGCGACACCAAGGCAGGCCGACGAGGACGAGGTTTTGGCTCGGGAGCTTTTGCGCTGGGAGGAATCGAGGCAGCGCGGCCTCAAAGCTTTCCGGGAGGCGGATGCCCTGGACATGGGCTTTTTAATTTGGCCTTAAGGATCGTCGTTCCCTAGTCTCCTCGGCGACATTTACTTTACGAGCCGGCCCACCACCAAACAAGGAAACGCTTCGCACCGGGTCTATCCACCACCGAGATGTGTGCAAGATCATCGAGCGACTATCAGGGCGTCTTTGTGACAGTGCTCCGGACATGGGGTCAACCGGGTTCAAGTTGGCCATTTGGCAGCCAAAAAAAAGTTAAAAAAATTTATTATTCTCTTTGGATTTTACAAATCCCAGTAAAGAGAGCCAAAAAAACCCCGAACTCTACAAACGAAATATTTTGTATTTTCTGTTACTACGTCGGTCTTTTTTCTTGTGATTGTGGACTTGTGTTGTATTTCTTTTTATCATGGATTCTGTCTGAAGTACCACTCTTCAATAAAAATCCGGTTTTATACCACACTTCTTTGTACAGACCGATCTACAAGTCATCTCTCATATGAGCCGTTGTTCCGAGCGACCTCTTTTTTTCATCTTTCCCTGACTGCCAGATGACGCTGTTGAATACGTCCAGTAGTTCGACATGCTGGGCACCCTGGCTCTCGGAATTTTCCTCTGCACCAGCCTCAACAGAAGAGTCAGCCAGTTGGTCAATTGGTTGCGTCCTTGATTTTGAGGATCTACTCAGTTACTGATTCGCATAGTTAGAATGACTCGCATCCGACTTTTCGAATGGATACCTTCTGGAGGCCCTCTTAGCGGGATCAGCAGACGAGTGGCACTGGTATTGCGCAGTTCTCCCGTTGGCAACTCCAGATACATAGACGATCTCATTTCCCTTCGCCTCTTCAAAGTATTCCTTCTGGTGGTTCGCCAATGGTTCGCTCATCTAAAGGTTAACTGTTATCTTCCAGGTGTGCCAGTCGTCTTGTGTATCGTGGCCTTAGAAAGCCTTGTCGCGCATGTACCTGAACTAGGGGGGGTGCTTGTGCATCGCGACGCGGTTCCCGAGCCTGGCAGACAACAGACCCTAAGATTACTGGGTAGTTTCATAGATTCATGTCCTTCGACTCGTACGGTCGAGTGTCTCGTTCTCGTTTTGTCCCGTGCACGTGCTCCGTGTTAAATTGACGCGTCTTCGCCAAGTTCACGCGTTCGCCTGGGCTGGCAATCATTTTGTCTCTACCCATGAGCGTCCACGTTAGAATTAAAAACGTGAACTGGAGATAATTGAGCTTCACTCGGTCGCTCAGCCAGAAGTGTACTTATATTCTGCACGTCTCTGCTCTTTTAATATGGTGCTACCCATTCCTATGAATTCAAGGTGCGGACTGGTTTCTTTTCAATCCCCTTGAGCTATCTGATTCGAAAATTTTGGCAGGTTTTGTCCTTATAATTTCATCTGCTAGGCTATAGTTTTCACCAGAATTCATTTCGATCCCAACGCCTGAAAACTAATCGTGAAATCATGTTTGTAAACCGCCTGCTGGTCATTGTCATGTTGTGGATGACCTGTTTTTCGACGCCTCGTCGTCTGGACTGGTCGTCCAGGCTAGCTGAATGCCCCGTCTTAACCACCCAGAATAATGCCAGCCACAACTCGAGAAGTATATATAAGCCTCCAAAACGCACCCTACTTCTCCAGTAAAGCGACAAACATCACTTTCTCTTCTATCGACTCGAAACTGCTCTCCTACGCATAATTAACTCTCTTTTGCTCCGATGATTGATATTCGCGTCTTTTTCATCTCTGTCTCTCACTTCTTCTGCTTTCTATGGGCTGCCTTTGTACGCATATTTGTCTCTAGCCCGCGAGGCCACCCCAAACCTGGTGACATCGAGGCGGGAATTCCACCTGCCCAATCCGACATCAAAATCACGACGGTGCCCTGTATGTACCCTCAACATATACTCCTGCCATATGCTAATATCACCTCGACATGTAGGCCCCCACCCACACCATAAAGACTTGGAATCTGGCATTTATTGCCCGATATGTTTCTCAGCAAGCTTTGTCGAAATTGACATCAACTCCCCGGACCAACCACCCTCCACGTATTTTGGCGATGCAATTGCTTTTGGTTCCCCGATCCACATCACCAGCTGGCCCCGTATCGAACCTGCGCAGTTCAACATTGGACCTACTCCGGAACCCGTCCAGGACAAGGCTCTGACTTGTGTGTTAGCTCGTTATAATTTATTCTCCTCGTCACTGATGCATGGCTCTCGCAGGTGTTTTCAAACCAGTCATTATTACCCCGGAGCACCCAGTCACTGCATGCAGCGCGGAAGTGGAATACTTTGACGAACGCGACTTCTCGACCTGCGAACCAGAGGCACCACAATCCGAGATCGAACTGTCATCCTCCGCTGGAATTCCCGTGCCCAAGGTCGAGGCATTCACGCCGACTCTGGATGTCGTCCACGAAGAGGTCTTCCCCTTCTCTGGTGACGAATGTGTCGATGAAACCCTCGCAGAACTCCCCGTCTTCGTTTCGGAATGCAAATCCCGCGATGTTCGATCCGGCTCGGAAAGGCGCTCGAGGAAACGCAATGGCCTCCTCGACCTCCTCGACCAATTTCCGGACGTCCCTCGCCACCTGCCACCCGGTCCTCATGCTCTCGTCGCCAACCCTGCTCTCGCGTCGCCCCCCTCAAGCGAAAAGTCAACGTGCAGTTCGGCATCCCCCAATGCGTCGTATGGCTTCACCGCTGAGGACACTCCCGATACCTCAGCTCCTGGTTCGCCCGAGACGCAGACTGACGAAAGCTTTTTCGCTGTCTCGGGACAGACCAAGGTCGACGGGGAGGCCAAGTCTGGGAAGTCCCGAGCTTCCCAAGCGGAATCGGTTCGTTGGTCGCGGTTGGAGTCCTCTGGGGTCAACGCCGCTCGCAAGGCCACGGCACGCGCCGTTCTGAGCGGGTACCAGTCCGACGAGTCTGAGGTCGGGCTTGACTCCATCCTGGAGCAGCTGGAGGGTTCCTCGTTCGGTTCGTCTTGCCCTCGGCAATCTCTGGTGTGGTTTGGCGACGCGGCCCTCAACACGCTGCCAACATCGGCCGAGCCAGCCAGCGAGGGAGTTGCGCCTCTTCGCATCGTCAAGAGGAGCAAGGTGGCAGAGGACGAGGACGAGGTTGTGACCAGGGAGCTTCTGCGCTGGGAGGAGTCCAGGCAACGAGGCCTCAGGGCATTCAGGGAGGCCAAGTCCCAGAAGGCGGATTTCTGTGACTTGGCCTCTTGTGGAACTTGAGGATTGTGGCAGATCCGGTGGCTTTCCACGTTCGCCGCACGGTTGGACAAACTGCAGCTCCTTGAACAGGGCAGGTCCACTCGCTTCCGCTGATCTACCGGTTCACAGGACTTCCTCTTTCGGCAGGTTGCGCATCGCTGGAAGGTGACATTCGTCTCAGCGTTGACCACAAATCTGGGAGAAAAAAAAAGTTTAAAACCCTTCTCATTCTCTTTGGATCTTACGATCCCAGTAAAGAGAGCCAAAAAAACAGAGAAAGTCATAAAACCATAGATATTTTTCTTTTCTTTCTTTTTGTATATCTATCTGTTCTTGCTTTGCCCATTTCGTGCAAAATATATGATTATGATTTATACAAATTTCCTGCGTTGTGCGATCAATATAAGCAAATGAGAATGTTAAAATACTAACATTACTCGAAATCCTTGTGAGATAAATCATCTTGATAACCCCTAGCGATTCCACTTCGTCCTTGCTCGAGAACGCTCGGTTCATCCTCTCCAAGGCGCACTTCCAAACCGCGATACGTCCTCTGTTGCAAAAACTGGGCTGCCACACTGTCCATCACTGCAATCTGGTCGTCTTTATTCCGTATGACGATGGCGGATGTGTCTGATATCAGTCTGTCCTGTGTGTCTGTATCTTTTTTCTCTAAAAAAAAAAATTATCAGTATTTTCTACTAGTGCGGCTCGGAGCGTGATGGGAGACTAACCCCCATAACGTTTTGGATGTCGATAAGTGCCAGTGACCAAAGAGAAAACTGGCTGATCTGGATCGCTATCCGAAATATCTTCCGCTTCTCTGTTTGTCGTGTCGTCCGATTGATGAGCATTGTTGGCGTTGGCTTCAGCCAACAACTTCCCGAAATCCAGGATATATTTTCCTGTCCAACTTCGCTCAGCCTGCATCGCCACCTCCAGTTCATATGGTGTGATTATTGGTCGCAAGAATTCCTTGATGGCACATTAGTGACCATCCTGGAAAGAGAAGAATAGAATTCAGTACCTTGTCTGAAATAAGGGTGTTTTCTGGACACGCTATGAGCACAAAACACTCGATCTCAAGAAAATTGGCCAGCTTTGCTGGATTGAGTTTTCCAACACTGATCGTGTAAGTCTTTTTTTGTTTGCGCGCCAGGAGACGACGGATATGTCCAATCAAAGGAAGATAAGAGGCTAGAGGGCGTTTATAAATACATACAACTGATGATATGAACCAATACATACCAACACCCAAAGTGCCAACTAAAATGCCAAAGACGTCGGCGTCTCGCGCCTTCTGAACCGCGGCGTAGCGACGCATCAGCATTTTGTTAGTCCGTCCCGTAGCCGATTCATGGATAGCTTTCTGGGTAACGGGATCGTATCTATACACCTGGGAACGAAGGAATAAACCAAAAAAAAAGAAGTTAAATAAGAAAACGACGAGAGTAAGAAAATGCCCACATCTTTCAGTGCATTGGTCATCAGGAGATTACTGAATCCAAGACTTTCGCCTCCCACATAAAAAATCGTTGAAGGTTCCAGTGTTTCATTGATTGATTTTTCGTCAGAAACAGGAGATGGGGAAGAAGAGTTATCCATTATGATATTCGAGGATGGACGGGTCACAGTTGACACCTTTTGATATAGGATTGATATCGGAGGTTGATGATGGGATGCCGCCCGAGTCAGGCGACTTGAAATCGCGTCTACATAGTTGAGAACATAGAATAATACGATTAAAACTCATCGTACCTGCTGCATGACTGAATACAACGTCGTGTTTCAGCAAGAGGACCCTTTCCTGTTGATCTCCTTCTGATAAATCTGCGTCGAATGCCTGGAACAATTCTGCAACACATCGTTCCACGTCAAGTGACTTTTTCCCAAAAACATAGATCACAGGAAGACGGGATGTCCTGTATCGAATAAATACTGCGATCATGATGTTAAGAGTCACCACTCACTGTGTCATGCAAGCGTGCCCATAATGTACCACCAGATCTGCATTAACATGCTGTGCTGCCACTTCGTCCACACAACAACTTGTTGTGATATGCGTTGAGATTCACGAAAAGGTCCAACGTAAAATAGCCTTACCTTCCATAGGATGTATCAGCTAAGACATATAAATCTCGCTTGTTGTTTGCACCTGATTCTGGTGCCAGTAACGACAATGTTTGGTTTAAGCGATGGAAAATGGGAACTGAGTCGTGTAAGAGTTCATCCGGAAATTGGAGAGCAATCTACACTTTCAACGTGAATTCCAGTTCAGCTGGCAGTCAAGATACCGTAAGGAATGCTCACACGTTTGTATTCGCCGCGGATGATCTCCTTCGCTGTTTGTTCAATGTCATAGAAGTTGTCGAACTCTTGAGACGAGAGCTCATCGGTGGAATGATCTGAAACAACATCAATGACCTGATGAATAACATCCTCGCCCGAGGTGGAGAAGGCTGTTGATGGTGCTTCAGAAGTCATTGTATTACTATCCTAGATCCTGTAGGCGAATGGCGGAAGAACAATAGGCTATTCAGCACGAGCGTTTGTAGAAATGAAGATACCGGAGCGATTGATCGAGAGAGACTATGAGCAAGGTTTTTAGTAGCACTAGCACAGCGGAGTGCTTGATCAAGCAGACACTCAAAGAGGTAAATTCTCTGAAAATAATGATCGGCCCGGATAGCCGGAATTGAACAAGTGTGACAACACATGTGCCTAAAAGAGCAATCATTTCTGTATTTGGGCGACTGAGGTCACGTCCTTCGTGACGTATTTGCTGGAGCGACATTCTAGTCTCTTCTTGATCCACATCTTTGCTGTTCGACTCCTTACGTCTCTGACGCCAAAATACCTTTGGGCTTATGTCAAACCCAAAAGAGCGACATTACTGGTCGCAACTCCGTGCCGCGTTGACTGCAGGTCAATGGCGTTCCACTTATCCTGCGAAGGCTCCGAATAACACCCCTCTGTCGTGGTCGGAATTGTTTCGGAAATTCAACAAACACTGTCAAGGATACAGCGATATTGCGGAGACTGCCTCCCAAACCCAATCAATAGCCTTATTGCTTAGTGCAAGGTACACCAATGAGGATGAAGATATTGAGGTGATGGATGAAGGATCAACGTTGAATGGAGTTGAGGTCATCCAGGATAGTTGGAAAAGGGGAAGGTTAGATCTGGGGCTTGAAGGAAAGCTTCCTGAAGAACGGGTGGAAGAAGCTGCGGCTAGCTATGAAATTCTCAAGAGCATGGACACATCCCAATTTGACGTAGGTGATGTCTTTTATTCATTGCTCGTCAACTAAAGCTTTACTCGTAGACAATACATCTCACGCTTGCCTATTATGCATATGCATTAGGGAACTATACGGAATGCATTACACACATATCCAAGGTCCCTGAACTTCTCCAGTTCCAAAATCGCATCCCAAACGCAGAGTCACGATCTCAAAGTCTGCAGGTGCCATCAATTTACGCGCCATCCACAACTTCGTTTGCGGGAAGTTTTGCATCTGCAGTTGATCCCACAATTACTGGAGTGCGTGATGGAAGAGCATGGTCTCTGGCGGAAACCTTTCGTTCTTTGTGCCTGAAAGGTATACACACACTTCTTTACTCTCCGTCATTGGGTCTGGTCATTTGATACATATCAACAGGCATGTCATATGAGATGTTATACCCTGCAGATCCTACTATGGCATTGAAAACGTATCGCAGCGCCTTGCCCCTCTTCTCTATTTTACGATCCGAGTTTACGCCAAAATCCCTTCCGAGGTCCATTTCTGCAGCTGGAAAGGCCGAATATACCCTGTTTTTACAACTCCGAGAAATGTGGAGATGGACTGAACGGTTAATGTGGCGAGCAATAGTACTGAGTGCAAAGACATCCGACGTGTTCTTTGACGAGGACCCCAATCTTACACCGACAACCGGCGACAGGCCATCCGAATCACAAAATTCTCTGTGGATATGGCTAGGAAATTATGCTGCATGCAGCGCATATTGGCCACCCACATTCCGCACCACACATCGGTCTACAGTATATACCATTCATCTCCGCGCTCTTGTCACCCGTTTCGGTGTCCTTGCCTCGATGCCTTCACCTGGCAGAGCCCCTACTTACGTTCAAGCTGCTAAGAAACCATCGTTACCTACATCAGAATCGAGTACACCATCAAGACCTCCCACATCTCTGTCAACAACAAATTCGGTGACTCCTGGATCTGCGACCCCTTCGTCCTATACATCTTCTTTCATGCAACCACCCACACATTCAACATGGATGCAGACTGCCCGCATTGTAGCTCAAGACTACCGAAGCATACTCAGCGCTAGTACTACTTTCCCTCGGTCTGGCGAGCGCAACGTACAGGTCGAAGAATTTGTCGAGCTCTGTGTGAAGGTTTGGGAGGCAGGTGGCGCTGTGGGTGAGCAGGTTGGCTGGGTCATCGACGTGCGTTTTTTTCCTGAAAGTTGCACACGGTATCTTCCTTGATTGACCTACATCTCAAGATTCTCACTTGGTCCCAGCGTCTTACCTTCAATTCCTCGCGGATCCTTCGCAATCTGATGCGCTTTTACTACCTTGGCTCTTCTCCATATCTTGCAAAAAGGACCTTGACACTCTATATTCAAGTCGTAGGCAAGGCTTGGGAAGCAAGTAAAGAGGGTGTGGGTGAGGACATGGACGAAGATGCACGCTGGGTGGAAACCTTAGTGTTTGGAGCAAGAATGCTCTGCGCTGGAGTTGGAAGCCAGCCTGGGCAGGCCATGACAGTGTCCGTTGGTTCCACCCATACATCTTTAGGCGATGACGGCACAGAAGGAATTGACGATGTCCATGAAGCACGTGATATTCTGGAAAAGGCACGGACGAGATTGAATGAAAACGATAAGAGACTCGTTGCAGAGGTCTTACTGGCTGAAGCCATTGTTTGGGGGTTACTTGGTGATAAGGGTGAGTTCACGCTACGTGTTCCTCGAAAATCTTGTTGATTCGTCGTATTTCTCGCGGGTGTTTCCCTTCTGGCTGTTTTAGGACAAGATCCATTAACGCGTCCGGCAAACTTCGACAAAGCTCATGCCTGTCTCCTTCAATCCATACAGATACACCCATCGCCTGGCGCGTATTACCATCTGGCCTTGTCATTTGCCCGACGGACCCCTGGAGCTGGAGGTTTATCAAAAACCTCCGAGTCTTCAGCCGAGTCGGCTGAATCTAACGTCCAGCCAACCTACGAACGCAATTTAACACAAGCCATAGAGAGCGCAGGTCATGCTGTCGAAGAATCTCCGAAAGACGTACGGTATTGGCATCTTCTGGGATTACTATTGTCGGCAACAGAAAAATGGGAAGCCGCAAAAGAAGTTTTAGAGAGAGGGGCTGAGTTGGATGATTCTCATGAGGAAAACAATGTTAGGGATGAGGAAGGGAACAGTGAATCAGGCGACGAGGATGCATCTGGAGGGGAAAGTGAGGATTCACAAACAGTCACACAGGTGGAGATGAATACACATTCTATCAAGTTGTCGAGGACAAACGGGTTGGCCAATTCTGCTGGGATACCCGAGGACGTGGTGATAGATTCAACTAGTCAAGCTATCAGCATCACAACCTCGACCTTCAAAGAGACAACTTTGCACTCGCCCTCAAAAAGTCAGCGTCCCAGAAACCCCATTTCTTTCAAGTCATCTACATTGCAATCACAAGTACTCCTTTTGAAACCTGAAGAAAATTATCTTCCACCGGCCTCAACACTTCATCACCCTCTTGTGTCCGCGTTATACCCTGAAGATTCGAATATCTCTGTGCCCTCACTATCAATCGATCAGTATCCTGCATCAGTGGACGCTCTGTTCGAGCAACATCTGCAGCTGCGTATATCCCAGGTGGTTCTCATGGAGGTTGTTGAGGGCCCCGAAGGTGCTGAAGCGGCATGGCTTGACATTTTTTCGTGGGTGGCGGAGAAACGAGGTCTTTCAAGTGGAAGCACCTCTGCAGGTGTGTCTATCTCTTCATACGTATATTTGGTAGTCGTCTGACCAAAATTCGCAATAGCGACCTCGCAACCGCGTCAATCCATCGATGGTAACAATTTACCTTCCATGCATTCAGATCTTCCAAGCAGTATGCTTCCAGAGACCCCCATCGAACACACTTACCAAGAGGAGCGAGATCAAGGTAGAGACGTTGGGGTGTCACCTATGGCTAGGCAGACTTCTCCTGACACTAGCGTCCTTGGTGCAAGAGACATCAATGGTTCAACGTCAGGATCGTTGCTTGTGCCCATTGGGATAGTCGTTTCCCCTGCAGCCCCAGAATCCGTATCCGACGATCAAGCAGTCCAGCTACAACTTGAGAAGGTTGAACAGGCGCAACTTTCTTTACAATCCAACCGAAGTCTTGACTCTTTTAGCCAGGAACTTGGTGAGAGGCTTTCGGAAGAGAAGGGACAAGAAAAAGAAAAACTCAAACTCAAAGAAAAAGAGAAACGGCAATCAAACGCCTCTACTGGGCAAGGCAAACCTAAGCGCCGCTCTTCCTCGATTGATAGGGAGAATCGAGGGGACACATCCAAATCGAAGAAGGTTCAACAAATGCTCAAAGGTAGTGTTCATAAAGGCCGTGCGGGAATCAATGCCGTCTCTCGTCGCATTGGTAATGGGGTTGGAAAAAATGGGGTCTTGAGGAGATCGACATCCACACCCGGTATGTCGTCACACTTATGAGTTCCCTTTATGTTGAACAATGAACTGACGACCACCTCAAAGATTTCCATGCAGTACTTCAACCAACTTCGTATCAGGCTTCATCTATTCATTCTCGACGGAGGCTGAGCTCTATTGCCCATTCAGGAGAAAATACACCAACAGACTCGCCACCTCCACCTCCACTGCCCTCTCTCCCTACTTCGGCAGCCCAACAAGAATTCTGGGCCAAGAATCAACGCTCTGCTAGACAATCTCGACTTCTTAGCGACCTTTGGCTGATGTCGGCGGCTACCTTCAGAAGGCTAGGCAAGATCGAGCAGGCTAAAGGGTCGATCCAAGAAGCGGAAGTCAAAGACGAAAACAACCCAAATGTTTGGGTCCAGGTATGTGTCATTTCCAATCCACTTTCTGTATCTGTTGTTGATGGACGTCGGGTAGCTTGGGTTATACTATGTCGCATTGGGCCTATATCAACATGCGATAGATACCCTTCAGAAGGCACGGTTTATATGCTCGGATGATATCGGTGCAACTGTCCACCTCGCCCGACTTTATCTTGACCCCGACGTTACTTCCAAAATCAGTTCTTCAAATAACAGTGACGCTTCGTCCATTCCCTCTGGTCTTGGTTCATCGACTTCTCCTAAAGCTAATCGAATAGGGTCTCCGGATGTTGATTTAGCGGAGGGTATGCTGGCTCATTTGACGAAAGGCCGTGGATGGGACGTCCCAGAGGCATGGTATTTCCTTGCCAAAGCTTACGGACGACAGGGAAGAAAAGAGAAAGAAAGACAAGCACTCAAGCTTGCGTTGGAATTTTCTGAAAAGAGGGGAGTAAGGGACATTGGATCCGCGTTGGGATGGTGTCTTTGAGAAGTACCTCTCAGCGGCCAACCGATGTCAAGGCCACACACGTTAGGGAAGGGGGTGATATTGGACACGATTTAATTTAAATTATGGCCTTTGACTACTTTTTTTTTGTTTGATACCACTTGTGAATATTTCACTATTGCGAATGGTGTGATGGACATCGGAGGTCAAAGAAATAAGATAAAATAAGTAGAGTTATTTGCTTAAAATTACGGTCACCAGTAAATCGGGGAAGACCCTGAGGACGAGAACGCGGGAAACCCCCACAGAAGCGAAGAGTCAGTGTTGCCACTTGGCAGGACAATGCCGAGCATGGCCGTGTACCGTTTCTGAGCCGTTTTAGAGCTTTAAATTGCAAGGCAAGTTCAAAATATAGGTATTAGTGTTTTGATGGCTTGTAAATTCAAGAACTATACCTCTCTGTGCTTTTTTGTCGTTGAGGGGATCCCTAGGAAGTCCATTGAACATTTTAAAGAGGCTCGGCAGAGACAACGGCCGGAAACACGCATGCCGAAAGCGTCTGATGGGAATCGAACATCGGATTTACGAAAATCGGTTGGATGGCGAACTAGCTCGGTTCGCTGTAAATTGGCGTAAATTGAGCCAATTTACAGTAAATTTCTCGAAAATAAGTTCTTATGCAACTTATGTCCGCGAAATGGCAACTTATTGAACTGAACCAAGGTCAATTTATGGTCATTTGGACATCTGGGAGGGTAAATGAAGGGTATTTAGCAGTATTCCTCAATAATTCAAAGATTTATACATATATATTGCGTATGATTGCCTCCAAGTCATTATAGAATGCTCTACAGACAATACTCTGGAAGCCCAAAGTGAAGGAGGTACAAAATAGCGGTGGAATGCGGTCAATGAGCCCCCAGGGGGAGCTGAATTAGTCCTAGTGCCATCATTCTTTTTTTAGGCGCAATCACAGTTCCAAACTCCGAAAATAGGCTGATTAGATTGATGTCTTCAAACATTGAATATTGAACACTCGCACTCAAAGGATCGTCGACGACCGCCGTCGAGGCGCCTCGAAAGCAAGGAGGAGGAGGGAGGCGGTAAATTCAACGGTCACGCGTCACATACCTACCATAAAAGGAGATGTGACCGTAAATTTGTCGGCATAAAGTAACCTGTTTTTCTGAAGCAATTTGAGCAAAGGTCAAGCAAGCCGTTTATTTGTTCTTACCAAATAGTAATATGCAAAGTCATCAAAGTTCACTCTGCCTCTGATGTGTAACTTCAGTGTAAGTACTTTTTTTTTTGTAGCTCCATGACTTTCAAATCATGTTCTAGCGCCTCAATGTCGAATATCGAAAACTTAAAAAGATGCTTGTTCCTGGAATCTCGGTCTATTTGCTCTGTATCTCCGAAATTATCTCTGAAGTGTCAACAACAGTGGTTGGCTTATCACGCCGCATTCCGACCGGCACTCGAGCTTGAGCAGCCTCGAAAGTTTAGAAATATCGAGCTGTTGATATCCGCCATGGTATGTCTCTCCATTTACTTGGCTAATTTGACGTTGCTAACAATCATGCTGTATAGCCTTTGGTACAGTGCAGGGTCTGTCGAGCTATTGGCTCCACAAGACCAAAACGTGGATCCACAAAGGCGAGACTCTCTGGCAAAAGGACTAGTTGTTTACAGAAACATCCAGACGAGTATTTCTGCAGACGAGCTAATAAACGACCCTGAATCCCTGACTCAAAGTGTTTGGGAAGATGTGAAGTTGTGAACTATATCATTTAAGGCTCCGTCCCCCGTCCCTTGATTTCATACCGCAACGAACTACTCATATGGCCAGTAGTCCAGTAAGTTTGATTTTTGCTCGTCATTGCATCGGTCAGCGTTGACCTATGGTCGCAAAAAGGTCTCACCTAGACCAAAGCGCAAGCACAGGAAGAGGGTTGATTGGGACCCGCCTTTCACTTTCCGCCCAAGATCGAACTTCCCAATCGTCAGCAAGTTTGGTGATTTTTCAGTATGTACTCTTGCTGACGACGCCGACGGTGTGTCAAGGAAGCAACAGCTGACCACCTTCAACGTTTAGCCGCCCATCTGCTCATATTCACGTTCAAAACTTTTGCTGAATTATCTTTCCAAGTTCAGCGAAGATCAGAGGCTGGTGCCTGAAGATTGTCATGAACCAGCTAGAGGCGATGATGACGCGTACTACGACCACTTATCCCAGGATATGCAACAGCACCTGGCTCCAGACTCCGAGTTGCATCAAGATCCTGTGGCTTACACCACCTTTATAGATAAACCATCCGGATCCTGTTCCAATCCATTGCCTCGTCTCAACACCACTACTGCACACAAAGGACAGTATTCCCTGCCGCCAATCTGCAGCTGGTTTGACAAAAATATATACGAGTCACAATCCCCAGCCATTGTTTGGAAAAGTCGCCTTCCAGGATCGCTGCAAGGATCCTTGCTTGACCAACCATCAAACGACTGTGATTCACCTATGAATACGATGTCATCCACGAAACCCCTGCATCCCCCTCGGGTATCTCATCTATTCGGCAGGCAAAAGCCACTGGGTTATTACCTCGAACATTCCGTTCGCTGTCGTAGTCGCTGTCAGGAACGTAAGCCGTTGCAGCAGCAGTAAATAGTATAATTCTATTATTTTCTGTGGGCTGACTCTCTAAAGAGTGGATTTAGGTAGCGAAACACCAACATTGTAAACTTTTTATTCAATATCATTCAAATCAAATTCTCGTGTAGTCTGTAGCGTCTGAAATAGAAAAATGAATAAAGGAGAGGATGCAAAATCCGTTTTGGACCAGAGCAGTTGGAACCGACAAAGTATAGTTACTACTGAACAATCAAACGAAGCAGTTAAAACCTACACAATATAAGAATGTAGTGTACTGGGTATGTAGAAGACAGCAGTTACGCAGAAGGTTGGAGTTACTAGTACAAGTACTTGTTTATAGACATGATCAATAAATAGGTGGGGCAATGTTGCAATATCAAACAAATCCGGGCAATTCGAGAGGAGAGCGAGACGACGGGAATAGAAAAAAAGCAGAATGTCATGAAACCGGCGGTCCCGGGGGTTGAGCGACGAACTTTGGATTAGTGGAATTGTCTCCGCTCATCGACGACTTTGTCCACCCATCGAATGAGCACATGCTCGAGCATTTCCTCCCAACCGTCATCTTTTCTCGCCACAATCCGGGCATCGAACGATACGGGAGGCTCGCGATTGAGCGTGAACCGCTGGGCTGTCGCAGTAGGTGAACTTAGAGGGGTCCCAGCGGCGGATGAGGTTCCAGCAGGTTGCGTTAATGGTTGTGATGGAAATTGTATGGGTATCATATAACGTAGCTTCAGAGCCCTGTATTTGTTGCATCAGCGATTAGATTCAGAAAGGTAAAAAGGAACTCGAATGGCGACGCACCCTGCCCAAAGCCTGAGGTTGTCAGTCCGCCGGAAAGTCCATAATTTTTTGCCTTCTTTCTCGTCGGCTGTTTGTTGTGCAGCAGCTTCCAATGCAATAATGTCGTGAATGCCATCTTTGGAGACGAAGCCCCAAGGCTTTTTCGACTTGCGCACACATGAGTTATAGGCGATGCATAACAGTTGACCAGAGGATAAACATGTGAGAAGATCCGTCCTTGACGTGTATTTCAAGGAGTCTTGAAGATGGGATGGCAAGTATGCTTTGAGAAGTGCATGTACCCGACCTGTGAGGGTGTTATGAAGGTTTATCTGGTAAAGAACTGGACAGATCAATCTTACCCAGCCTATCATCAATAAATGAAGACCTTTTGGCCCAGTCCGGTAACTCGTCATCGTCTATACTTTCCTCTTCCTCCTTGATATCGTCCATTTCTTCCGGTTCCTCCCCAAGGGTCATTTCGCTCAACATATTCGCTAATCCAGTTGACGCTCGTCTCTTGCCAGCATCAGCATCGACGAGACCCAGAAGGTTGGCATCCCCACTCCTCACCCTCCTGATCCTTGCTGCCCGAGAAGAAGCCCGCCCTTCTCTCTTCCTGCGGACTTTATCCCATCCGCGTTCCTCTCCAGGAACAGGCTTTCCTTCAAACAACACCTCATCAACGATGTCTAGATAGGCATCGATGACATTCCTTTCTTTCGTCAGGTTCTTCAGCTGGACATCCTGCCTGTAAAGCCATCCGCTTCCCAGAACGAGTCTCTCGTCCCAAGCATCTCTCTTTTCTTTCTCTTCTTCAGCCTCAAACACATCCTCTTCATCCTCCCACACCGGAACACTCTCATATCGACCTTGGACCTGAACAAGAGAGAATGTTATCGACGCGTCTGGATCGACGCTCGCTTCAGACCCGCTCGCATGTAGGCGTTCGTCGGCAGGAAGATCGAGGAGGCCATTCGATGGACTTGATGCGTGTGTTCCACGTGGATGACCGCCGTCACTTTGGGCATCATAAGCATCATCGCTTAGTGGCAGGCGCCAATTCTCCTCCATCTGGCGCAGAACCGTTAAGACTTCCAATGCGGACCGTCGGATAAGAATTATTGGATCCGGTTCCGCTTGCTTCATCGAAGATTTAGATGATGATGCTGCTAAGGAAGAAGAACTATTCCCTGCAGTTGTTGCTGGACCGAGTGTACTTGGTCTGAAATGTGCTCGTATGGTTCCAGCGGATTCATCGGGGAGAGAAAGCAGATAATTTCGAATGGATCTGATCGCTCTGGTGGTCGTCTTCAAAACCTCGAGAACATCGAAGGGAATGTTAAGATCAATGGTCGAATTCTTATCCCTGTAACGTTCGAGCTTCCAGACCTGGGCAACCGAAATAACATCTTCAATCACCCCCGGAAGGAGAGATTCAGGATCAACTTCCCAAGTTTTGACATGTGGCGAAAATTGGGGTTGGGTAATGGTAGGAATCGCGGGAGATGGGGGCATCTGGAAGTCCTGAAGATGGTTGTTGAGGACAGGACTTGTTGGAATATTTCCCATTCCTCCGATTGCGAGTACGAGCCCATGGTGTGGTTTATCCAAAGGACTAGAAGAAAACTAAGGGTTAGTAAACTGAATTAATCAGAAATTGGTCTGATTGCTCTGAAGATCCGAAAGTCTTCAGGGTTTAACACACGCTGAATGATGCAGAGGAAAAAAAAAAGGTTGAACAATCTTACTTTTTCTTGGCTGATAAACCAGTCTTTGTGAAGTAGTGCTGCAGATGTTCTATGCTTCCCAAAGCCATGACGCTCTCGCGTTTTGCGGCGCTTCTGCTGAAGGGCTTCAACGGCTTGTTTGTCGAGTTCATGTTGGGGTAGAAGGCAGTCTGCCGACGCGTTTTCTTGGACGCTGCAGCCGACGTCGTAGGGGAATCCAGATAGGTGTCTGTGTTAAGTACACCGGTGCCCGTCGACTCTGGGGTTAAGACCATGGGTGACTCTGATGAATCGGAGGCCATTGCTGTATCAAAATTGTGAAAGAAAGGGGTATTAAGGATAGAAATGTGAGAGATCGTGAGGTCAGAGAGAAAAGAAAGGAAAGACTGGATCTGGTTACTGACCAGAAGCTACACTTTGGCCTGTTTATTGACCGTGAGAAAAACAATCATACTCTCCTAAATTTATTTAATTAGCCCCTGGCTTTTTCCTCAATCCGTCACCACCGTCATTGAAAATTTCCACTTCCTTTTCTCTTAGACTTCGATCCGCAACGGAGATTATTTTCTTGTAACATAATCAATCATCATAGAAACTAGAGGTTCTCCCGAATGTCCACGTTCAGCGCCCATCGACTTTCGCTTTTGTTCCGAGTCGTTTCTCTCATGAGAAAAAGGAAAATTTAGTCATCAAGAAACAAATCCCAGGCGGTGGACAAAGCCAAGTTGAAGCAAAGTTGAAGCCAAGTGTCTTTTGGTCTTCGATGTCTTCTCTCACCCAAGCAAAGTTTGACCATGATCAGGTTATCTTTACCTATACGGACAGTGGACGTCCCATTGCTGAGGATAACAAATCCAATCATTCAACTCTCTTCATCATCCATGGACATACAATTCACAGTGGTACGGGACATAGGTGTTTTCTGACTTTCCTTCGTTTTCACAGATAATATACAGGAGTGTTTCAGAAGATGTCCAATCTAGCTCCATCGAATGGCTTTAGGATGATCTGTATAAACCGACGGGAATACCAAGGTTCTACACCCTTCCCAGAAGAAGAGCTGCGTGTTATCCACGAAGGGTCTTACTCTGAACGTTTCGACCTGCTAGTAGATCAAGGTCTTCACATCGCACTTTTCATCGACAAGCTCATCCAGGACCTGGACTTGTCCACTGATGATAATCATGGAGCTCTTGTCGGTTGGTCCATGGGCAACGTTTTCGTCTTAGCAATCATCAACTCTATCAACCATCCCAGCCTCCCACCTGATACAAAGGCTCGACTACAGAAATTCATAAATACAATGATTTTGTGGGGTGGGTTCGAGCATTTATCTTCGTTTTCGGTTTGTTTGAATGTAAATGGCAGATCCACCTTCGGAGCTTCTGGGCTTCGATAACCCACCAGGCCGTTATCACCCACTCTGGGACGAAGAAATACCTTTTGGGGAGCGCCAGGCTGCCTTTGGAAAATGGGTGTCGAGCTACTTCGAGCACTCAGCGGAAGCTCTCTCTTCAAGGGATGCCACTCTCCTCAATCAACGAAATCCTTCCTCCAGAACACCCACACTCGAGAATATGACCCACGAAGAACTCCTGTCCATAAGCGACGTTCGTGTTGGTCCCAAATGTGATACAATCATGACAGAACCACCGTTTCGAGAGGTCCACCAGCAAAACCTTCATCAAGCACTGTTCGACTCCGATCCAAATGTCAGCGAATGGGGGATTCAGAATATCTGGCATATCTACGGCGATAAATCACTTTGGAATATCATTTACTCTGTCTGGGGGCTGGAAGAGCGTGATCTGCACAACCGAAGGATTCTATTCAAGGGCGTTGAAGGCGCAAATCATCTGGTGATTGTTCTTCTTCTACCAATGTGACTGCACTTGCTGATATCCGCGTCTGTAGGTGATGTGGGATGATCCTGAGCTGGCATTAAACACCTTGAAATATTGTGTAAAACACTGAAATCGGGATTGCAAAGGTTTTTATTCATGGACACAGTGATCTACTATATTTCTTCGAAACCCGCAAGCGCAGCGCTCTTCCGTTGTTAACCAGCCTTGTCTGAGACCTTCGCCTATACTTCTACAACTTCAGAAGTTCACTACATATATCCACCTCGAGCCAGCCGTCAACACCAATCGTATCGGCTCAGTGTGTCTGCCAACACGTTAAACTCTATAAACTCGATCTAGAAATCGACCCAGTCCATTGAAGAGCAATTTGCCCTATTCTTCTGCGCCCTCCACGATAATAGTTCATAAGTAATTGCTGCAGACAACTAGGGTTGTCTTCTGGAGTCTGACCCAATTGTCTCTGTCACTGAAGGGACCTAGTACATTTGCGACCGTTAGGAGAAAATCCAGTTCCGAGGATTGAGCCTCCCCAAGTTTGAAGGGTGACTCTGGGTGACTGTATCTGTCTTGCTTTTCTCTTCGGCTTGGAGTTATAATTCAACATCTAGGAGTACCTGCATAGATGCCGAATTGTTCTAATACAGTACTAGGCCATTTATGGTTAATTTATCCAAATCTGGCCTAATAACTACGGATGTGTTCAAACTCAATCATGTCTTCGGTAAGTTGCTTAGCAGATTAATAGGCTAGCTTGGGCTTCAGACATTTCAAAAAGGTACATACAAGGTGCGTCGAACGAGCCTTTTCATTTTCCCAGTTCGCTCTGAGTCGTAGGTAGGATCAAGGTCAAAGGAGGATCGCCACTGGCTTTTTTCTGATATAATTACTGCTCAATAGACCGAGAACTGCAGAGACTCGAGAGAATCTTTCAGCGGTCGGTAAAATGACCACATTATCTGGTAGTGCCACTGGCAGTCTTTTATCACTGAAAACCCCACGAGGAGGGGAATATCCGAGTACTAGACCTTGTGTAGCCTTGAGTAGACCCAGTGACAAGGACACAATGAGGTTGTCAGATTTCATTGAATTGGGCACCATTGAAGTTGAGCTGAACCGTGACCGCAGCTGCAGCTCAAGCTCAAGCTTCAAGCGTCATGTCGTAAATCTGAATAGGTGAAACGGTCAGTGAGGGTCTATTCAAGGTGAGGGTTAAAGAGGACCAACAGGGACTATGCGGCGTCGGACTAGTAGTACTAAAGCACTCATTTGAATATCGATTAATGAATTAACGATGGTTGAAACACTGACTGGAGATCGCAGTGAGCGCACATAAGTTCCCTACACTGTTCTAGCGTTGAACGTTCGTGCAGCTTTTGTTCGGGGCATCCTCGCGTCCGAGCCTTCTGCCTGGTGTTCATGAACTTGAAGCCTTGGACCGAAGCGTGTAATCTAGTTTCAGGCCAGAATACGTGGAGCCATCTTTTTATACAATTTCCTAGAAATCCATGACCAAGATGGCATTGATCATTTGGATTCAGTGTTGGATGAAGTCTTGAAACTTCAATGTTTCTAAGCGGTTCCTTGGAAGGTCCACCAATGTCAGAGGAGAGGACAAAAAATTGTTGTTTGTATGGTCGAGCTAATTTTGACACCCTTAATGTTCTTGTTTTGACTTTAAGCTTAAGTCGAGAACATATACCAAAATAGTTGAGGTCGCTAGCCCGAATACCTGAGCCAAAGATTGGAGCCTTGAAACGGAGAATGTTGCGATGGGGAGCCCGAACCGCTTTTGTCCTGTCTGATAGTTTTAACGTGAGTGGAAAGGTATAAAGGGAAGAAAACTGTCCAGATCAGTTCAACAGACACCCAGCAAACCCTTGAGGTGAGTCAAGCTCCAAGTCGAAACACGGTGATAAACTTAAACCTCCATCAAACAGTGTAAATATCTGTGCCTTTACTCGATCAGTATGTCACCTTAATCCCGAGTCCAATAAAAAAGTGACATACTGATAAACAGATTCGACAGAAAAATGAAGCTCCAATTGACGCTCGTCACCTTGGCCGTCCTTTACGGATCTGTCACAGCAACACCCATCCCAGTGGATGATGCATTCCCAAGCATCGTTAGCACTGGCTTGAATGCTGCCGGACAGGGACTGTCTGATCTATTCCAACTCTTCGCCCCCGCTGACACACTGAACGGTGCCCTCCAAGCCGCCGATGCATGCCAGCGTCGCGGCAACCAGCTCTTCTGCCCTCAGTCTCGCGACGTCCAGGAGGAGGAAGCGTTCCCCAGCATCGTCAGCACTGGCTTAAATGCTGCCGGACAGGGACTGTCTGATCTATTCCAACTCTTCGCCCCCAGTGATGCTCTTGGAGGTGCCCTCCAAGCCGCCGATGCGTGCCAGGTTCGCGGAAACCAACTCTTCTGCCCTCGTGACGTCCAAGACGAGGAGGCATTCCCCAGCCTCGTTAGCACTGGCCTGAACGCCGTTGGCCAGGGATTGTCCGACGCATTCCAACTGCTGGCTCCCACTGACGCTTTGAACGGTGCCCTCCAAGCCGCCAATGCGTGCCAGGTTCGCGGGGGCCAACTCTTCTGCCCTCAGTCTCGCGACGTCCAGGACGAGGAAGCGTTCCCCAGCCTCGTCAGCACCGGTCTGAACGCTATCGGTCAAGGATTGTCAGATGCTTTCCAATTCCTCGCCCCGAGTGACACTCTCAGCGGTGGGCTCCAAGCCGCCGATGCGTGCCAGGTTCGCGGCAACCAACTCTTCTGCCCCCGTGACGTCCAAGACGAGGAGGCATTCCCCAGCCTCGTTAGCACTGGCCTGAACGCCGTTGGCCAGGGATTGTCTAACGCTTTCCAACTCCTGGCCCCCACTGACGCTTTGAACGGTGCCCTCCAAGCCGCCAATGCTTGCCAGGTCCGCGGTAACCAGATCTTCTGCCCTCGAGACGTCCAAGAGGAGGAAGCCTTCCCCAGCATCGTCGGCACTGGTTTGAACGCTATCGGACAGGGATTGTCCGACGCATTCCAACTCCTGGCCCCCACTGACGCTTTGAACGGTGCCCTCCAAGCCGCCAATGCGTGCCAGGTCCGCAATGGCCAGGTCTTCTGCCCAAGCTCTTGAATCAAAAATTGACAGGGCAAGTATTCAATGCCTTCACCGCATTTCCCCTCCGGTTGACATATTTGATACTAGGGATGTCCAGTCGCGGAATGCTTGCCGAAGAAGCTCTGGTTTCGAAAGTGAACAGAGGGTAAAATGTGAAATGTGAATAGTTGAAAATGATTTGTCTGCCAATAAAATCGTCTTGTTGAACGTCAATGATCCACCCACTTCTGAATGTGGAAAATCTGAACTGCGTTCTTGAAGAAAAAAGAAAAATAAATTATGCATATAGACAAACGAGACCTGTTGGGTATCAAGTTTTCAAACTGTAAGTCATGGAGAGATTGACTAGAGAGAACGCACAAGGGGCCGACTTGCGACCGATTACTGGATCAAAAAAGGGACTGCAATATGCTGGACAAGAATGCAAGTGAAAGAACGTAGGAGGAATACAAAAAATTATCTATATACAAGTAAGGGTACTTCGGAAGGGAGTGGAATAAAGAAAGGAGCGCAAGAATATGCCAGGAAAAGCCCGAGATGTCTTCGAGGGGGAGGGGGAATGAGGGGAATGATGGGCGCGGAACGGATAGTGGTGTATTGAGGGGTCGATGTATATAATTCATGAAAATTTCCACCTGTACACGATTAAGACTTGAGCAAAACATGATAACACAAAGACCCACTTGTTCTGGCAAACCGTGCATCTAACAATCATATAATGTTAGTCAGTATATCGAGATACACAATGAGTAGGGGTTTTCGACGTACGTAACGAATGTCTAAGAAACGGTGATGTTAGCAAATGGAAAGCAAATGGATGAAAGCGAAAGAACATACGGTCATAGGTTCGTCAGCACTTCGAGTTTGTTGTTGGCGGTATACACATTTGCGCTGAGGGGTTGTCAATGATGCGTAAAGTCCAAGCAGAAGTTCCATTACTCACCTGTTTGCACCTGGAGCACTGGAATGCGTCTGTTTCCGCCTGTTTCTCCGCCGCTGAAAGTGATTTAAACAAGTTTTCTTCCGCAATCTTCTTGTCGGCTGCCTTTCTCTCTTCAGAGGCCATTTCCTGTCAAAGTAATCACGATGAGACGCGATCGAAAAACAAGATAGGGAGATCGGGGACCGAACCTGACTGGTCATCTTGCTGAATTTCTCAGGAGACAAATGTCCTTCAACAATACTGACTCTAAGGCCCGGATTGCTCTTGTCCTTGAGATTGACGAACAGCGTGCGGATTTTGGCTTTGTATTCAGAAGTTGTGCCACCCATGTTGGTCCAGACCGCCTTCTCCACTGCGTGAGCTTTGAGAGATATCGCCTCGACCGCTAAGACACTGTGAGATACGCCAATGAAAAAGTGATTCAGACGACGTACGAGCAGAGGCATCGCAGGCGAGGGCATCGTATAAGAGCTCCACACATTTATCCCTTGTGGTATCCCCAACCTTCCCTTTGACTCCATCCGACTTTGCAGTGCGCGCAGAGGAATTTGCTGACGTCCCAGAAGGCGTTATCGGCGTTGACGCGGTTGGCTTTTTGTCTGTTCCTATCAGTGAGAAGGTTGATTTGGAGAGAAGTATAACCACCGTGGCACTCACCAGCCGGCGTGCTTGAAGAGCTGCCACTCGGTTTCGCCTTTGCCTTTTCCACCGCAGTCTTCCAATGCCTGACGATTTCTTTGGCGAGATCGGCGACGGGCTTGGAGGAGTGGGATCTGAGCTTTCCTACCGCTAACCCGATCTTGCTTTCCTATCAAGACATGTCAGAATCTCGGCGCTTAATCCAAAATACGGATCCGGAGAGGGGAAGAGAGAGAAAAAAAGGACAAGCAACACCCACCCTTAGGATTGTTTCTGTGACATGTTTTGGCTTGAGGAGAGTCAAAATAGACACGATTTCCTAGGAAACGTTAAAGAGATCAGTAAACGAAACTGACAGGGTTTATATAGACAAGTCAACGCATACCTGATCATTGACAGCAGTTTGTAGCTGTTTCACAGTCTTTTTGAGCTCAATCACGGTATCCGACATCTTGTCTGCTACAGATACAAACTACTTCAACGGTATGCTCGACTACGATGTGTCCTCTGCGACTTTTGGCTTGGGCGGCGGGCAAATCTCTCTTTCGTCTCTCAACAACGCGACCGTTCGATGCAAGATGCGATGAACTTTGTGGCAGACATGAAAGGGTGCTTCAAAGGCCTTAAGGCTCCTGCCAAATACAGACAAACATTCTTCTCATCGTTCCTTTTGGCCAAGTTTCATTTGTCTTCGTACAACCTTCCCTCTGCCTGCTACTCCTCATTAAAACATAGAACCCAGCACAGAAAACCATTGATATCCATTTGCGACGTGAAAACTACCAGGAATTCAAAAAATGGCGACCGCGTCACTTCCACCTCTCGAAACTCTCCACAGGAGGAGCGCAAAGCGAACGAGGGATATATTTGCTTCGGAGTCTGGGGACATTCTGGTAGAGGATGAATCTAGGTATGTCCAGGCGATTTTCACGTCTATATTCTTGCTTAACCCCCCCAGTTCTCGGGTACGGTTTGCCGTCAAAATCCGTGATGAATATCGCGACTATAAAGAACTTCCACCGTCATTACTGTCCCAGCAAGGTCCAATCGGACCCTCGCGTCCAGCCTCTGCGAGAAAAATGATTACCGCTGGTGGTGAGCTTGAACATTACTGTGTCCATCGACTCAGTACAGTTATTAACACCGATCGAATGTCTTCTTCAGATTCTGTTGACAGCACAACATCCCGTATAATAGCCACAATAGACAACACCCCCCAGGCGAAACCATCCACGTTTTCGACAAGTTCTAAGCTTTCCGAAGCCCTTACGCTTCACAAGACCACAAGAACTGTCAAGCCCGAATACCATGCACCTTGGAAGCTGGTCCGTGTTATTTCGGGACATCTTGGTTGGGTGCGAAGCGTCGCAGTGGAACCCGGAAACAAGTGGTTTGCCACTGGTGCTGGTGATCGTGTCATCAAGATTTGGGACTTAGCAAGTGGAGAGCTGAAGCTGTCATTAACTGGACATATCTCAACTGTCCGTGGTTTGGCAGTCTCCTCACGGCACCCATATCTCTTTTCTTGCGGAGAGGACAAGGTCAAATACATCCCTTTTTCTAGCGGTCTATAAACTGATCTTTCGTTCTTTTAGATGGTCAAGTGCTGGGATCTAGAAGCCAATAAAGTCATCCGTCATTACCACGGCCATCTTTCTGGTGTCTATTCCCTCTCACTACACCCCACGCTCGACGTCCTTGTAACAGCAGGCCGAGACGCATCCGCTCGTGTTTGGGACATGCGAACCAAAGCCCAAATCCATGTACTGTCCGGACACACGGCCACGGTCGCCGACGTGAAATGCCAGGATTCCGACCCACAAGTTATCACAGGCAGCATGGATTCGACCGTTAGGTAATCTCATTACGATAAATCTTCTTGGTCTTGGGCCTAATTTGTTTTTCCCTTCCAGGTTATGGGATCTTGCTGCTGGAAAGACAATGACGACACTGACACACCACAAAAAATCCGTTCGCGCCCTTGCTATCCACCCAACAGAATACTCCTTTGCCTCTGGTTCGGCAGGGGGAAACAACATCAAGAAATGGAAATGTCCAGAAGGCACCTTCGTGTTTAATTTCTCTGGGCATAACGCCATCATCAACACCCTATCAGTCAACTCAGAAGGCGTCTTTTTCTCTGGAGGTATGTTCTTTTCATTCTTTCGTTTCTATGCGACCTTTCTTCTATCAGACCTTACCATTGACATCGTCACTCACTCATAACATCTGATACAGGTGATAATGGTTCATTGACCTTCTGGGACTACGCCACTGGCACACCATTCCAGAACATGGAAGATGTCCCCCAACCTGGTTCTCTCGAAGCTGAGGCGGGTGTATTCTGCTCGACGTTCGACCAAACTGGTACCCGTTTGATCACGGGAGGCGCTGACAAGACGATAAAGGTACGTATTATTCTACCCGATTTATTTTTGTTCTCAACCGTTAAAAAATGCTGGTGTCTAGGTCTATGCCGAGCAAACGTAGCGACAGCGAATTTGGGTTGACAGCTTCACTTGTTGTATTGTACACCGTCGTTGAAGATTTCTTTTAGTATCGACTTATCATGACTTTTGAGATACAGTTTTAAGTGTCGCACGTTTTCTCTTTATCCGACTTACGACAATTCGACAAGAGTGCTGATAAGGATATCTATTGAAGTGCTGTAATCGTGGAGACGACAGACGAAAACGCATGGAATCAACAAAGACACAAAGCAAGCAAGAAAGCAAGTTGATAGATAGTACAAATGTCTTGCAATCAAACGACAAAAAAAAAAAAAAAACCAACATCCAGAACCAAAAAAAGAGAGAGAGAGAGAGAGAGATCTAAAAATACAGTGTCATGAAGACCAAAAAAGAGAGAGGGATCAGAAAAAGCGACGGAGAATGACCAACTATATACAAAGAAATGGGAAGAAAAATGTCCTCTGCCAGCCCTTTTGACTAAGTACGGGATAGTAATGAAAAGCTAATTTTATTGTACAAATGCGACCTTACTGATTATTGTGTGAAGGTCCCTTAACCTGCCCAGCCTGTTAAAGAGGAGCCATAAGACGGCGCGTATGACGGCACCCCGAACGAATAAGGGACTGGGCTGTCCATAGCGACACCAGAAGCATGCGAGTGCATCGCTGGATGTCCTTGCGCAGAGAGCGAAACCGAGTGAGGGTGAGGGTATGAGTGAGGCATGTTCGAGTTGTTCATCGACATCGCTGGACGCGGGGTGGTGCCAGAGTGTCGACGATCTCTCGACGCATACAATTCTCCAGTCTGTGCTGGAGGGAGGGCGGATAATGTCTCTTGATTCCCATTGATGAAAAGACCAGAGCTCATACCCGGGTAGTTTGGGTATGCGGGGAGGACCTCCGCATCGAAGAGGGCAGCTGTCGCTGCCACGAAATTGTTGCTGAAGCTGAAGCGCTCTTCGTCGGCGTCTTCTTGCGGTGCAATCTTTTTGCTGAGAGATGAAGGGGGAAAGGCTGAAAGCTTATCAGACGAAGCACGAGCTGCTGCTGCTGCTGCTTGAGCCGTAGCTGGATGTGCCAACGTCGGTTTTTGATGCGGCGCCACCTGAGAAGGCACCGCTAGAGGCGGTGGCGGTGTAGTATGGATTGGGGCCTGCGACAGAGCGTGCGGGATGAATGGAGAAGGCACTAAAGGCGGTTGGGGTAAAATGGTGTCGTACATAAACCCATTTTCTGAATAATGTTGCGCCGGCGGGGTGTATGGCATGTAAGGATTGAACGGCCCAGGAGACTGCAAAGGCTGCATGGGCATCCAGTCGCCCTCCGTTCCAGCAGGGCCAGCATCCTGATAAATCGGTGATGCCTCATGCGTAGACGAAGACGGCGGCATTGCGGCGGGGATAGGAGACACGGGGGAGGATAAAGCAGATGACACTAAATTGGTAGGCGTTACCGGCAGTTCATCATGAACAGAGGGTGGCCAGGTCTGGTGATCTGCCTCAGGGGTGGAAAAACGAGACCCACGCCGTGTCCACCCACTGTGTTGGCGGCGATGAATGTCTGAAGGGATTGGGGCCTGGCTAACTCGGTTCATTCGATCCAATCGTGAATGAGAAATGGCCCTTCCACCATTCGTTGGGGATGGCGTAGAATCCAGGATTGACAGGGGCATGGTCAGAGGGGCAGGTGGTGCACGGAACTTGACACGTTCATCCCGGAAGAAAGGTTGCCGTGAGGGTTTCGTGCCATAAACCTTTTTCTTGGTCAACCCATGGACCTGTTGAAGCTGGGTTACGAGGCTTGGTGGCTGGTCTCCGTCACTGCTAGTGGGATGTGGGGCCCCCGTTGCTTCGTCGAACGTCTCTGGGTAGAAGTTATCTAAGGGATACGAATTTCTTCGAGGAAGTCCACCTCGCACAACAGTCTAAAGATATCGAAAGTGAGCGAATGCCAGGAGCTTAGATTGTAAAAATTACGTACAGATGAGCTCGATGAAGCTCCTGACCCGAGAAGGACCGAAATCAGAGATGTTCTAACTTAAATGACAGAGTGACTCACTGACGTCCTGGTAGTAGTCGTACTTGGGCCGTGCCGAGAGCCTCATTACCGCGTGTGTCAGATCCACTGGCGGTACCAGGTACTCTTCGATATTCCCTTGTACTCGAAGCTACGAAAATATAAATGACTTCTGAACTAGCCCTTTGAGTGTCTGGGAAATGCTTACGGTTTCTTCAAACAACACTGTTAACAATCCCATCTCATGTGATGAGCTCAAAACAAGGTGACAATGGATATTGCTCTAAAATGGGACACTTCATCAGAAATCGATTCAATAGGACAATAAAATAGCCTTACTGCACCCATTTTGTGAGCAAGAGCCACCCATGACGGATGTTTATCTCCATAAAATTTGGAGTCGTTGGTGGTGACTTCTGACGGTGGGGTTGCAGCTACGATGATAAGATGCAACGATGAAGGCTGTCCGAGAACATGGACTGGTTCAAGAAACTGCAAGGAACATCGTGAGTTATTTGTGATAAAAACCATTAGAAAGCGGACATATTCTCACCCGGATGCAAGACTCTATATGGCCTCTGGAAATCGTATTGTCTGGATTTTCGTCAAACTCAATGCTGCACAAGCCATCCTGATAGTCTCTGTACTGCCTCGGAACAAAATCGTTTGTTCCATAACGGGAACTCTCAAGAACCGACAGCGTTATCTGATGAAAACAAGGTTGAGAACACGAAAGTATTGTTCAAGATCAGAGATGGCCCACGTACTGGGACAGAAGGATTTCCACCATTAATTCCTCTGACGAGTCTGTCGAGGCATTTATCCCTTAGATCAGGCCAGACCTGGGACAACGCATGGGAGTTCTCCAAAAGTACCAGGATGGATATGGGTTGGTGTGGCTGGGAGGAATTGAACAACATTTGAGAGTTGTCCATGTGAGGACGCGAAGATGATGTTGACGATGAGAGTGATTTGGCGGATGAACTATACTCAGAAGAAGGGATGGTGAATGACCTCTTTGAACCGTTCGGGATCGTGAATGTTGAAAGGTATGAAAGCGCAACAGGCTTTGATTTTCTTTGAGGAACGAGAGCTTAGGGGGCCAGACTTTCTAAGATGGCGATAAATGAATCTGAAGTGAGTGTGATAACGTATAAATAAAGAGAAGGAATACGTACCTAGAAAGCGGTTTGTAGGTAACGCAATTTTCTCCGAGGGAAGCCTGGCAAACAGAGCAATCTCAGGTTGGTATATCTGCTGTCAAGATGGTCAAAACGTACCGAGATGGAAATAAGTTTCGATGCTGGGTTATATTCCCGGTCGCGAGACCAAAAAGTACAACTGATGAGGGATACAGAAGGACCTTTCTAACACGATGAACAGTGAGGACGATGGTGGTTGGACTGGAAACAGGATATGTTAACGGTAGTCCCGAGAATTGAAAGCACGAAAAGAGGCATGCATTGAACCCACGACAGGGGCACGTGGCCGTTCCTTCCCCTTTAGGCCTATCCCCGCTTGGCATTCTCTCTCTCATCCTCCCGCTAAGTTCTTGACACACCGTCCATTTTCTGGTTTTTATCCGTATGATTATGCCATCTCTGCCTCACGGGCTCAGGAATTAACTTTATTCAGACATTCGAATTAATTCCAAAATCATTCTGGTATTTCAATGGCTCCCTCACCGAATAGAGCTCTTGAAATTCAGGCCTAAAATCTATGGCAATTGAGTTGATTCGGACACCTTGAGAATCGGACGAATCATTTGACATCGCAGGTTTGTTTTCTTCCTTCATTCGGAGTCTCCATTTATGGTCTTACCGCACCAGATTCCGGGATAATGACAGCATCCAAGTTCCTTGAGAGGAATAGCTTACCAAGTCAAACAGACATTTCTGCAGATTTTTGCTTGCCAGTCTCTTGCAAGTACAAATTTGATAAGTAATTAATTTCTCCGACTCATCCTCGGTCGATGTTGAATCGACAAAAATACACGCCTTCAGGCCTCGGGTTCTGTCAAAATCGCATTGCAAAAGTTGTCAAGGTTGCCTCTACGACTTATTTCATTCCTAAAGTACAATTGGAAACAAAACAGGAATAAAATAGCGCGAGGGGCACAATTACTCGTCATTTGACAACTTGAGGACTGAGCTGGACTCAGAGCATCAATCAACAAAAAAGGCACCGAAGATCGTAACATGGGTCCGAGGATCCGTTTTACACACATAGGTTGGCCTCTAACCCCCGAGCGACCATTGGCACAGAAGGTTGTATACACATACTGAGATAAAACCAGAACCTTCAGCCTCACCATATCCTGACGCCAGCTCAACAGAAAGAACTTGAATATGTGCCGCGCCGTCAATGAAGGTTCCATATATCATCGAATCCATGAAGATGTTTTACGCAATTGCCCAACTTTTTACCACGGATGCTTAAATAAATAGCTGACTCGAGACACCGTCTACTTCTTCTATCGCGGCTCCACCTTCCAAATGGTTGCACTAGCCAACCAAATGTGGAGGACGTATAGAGTCTCGAATGTCCGCACAGAAGCCATACTATGACCTGTTCTCACTCGCTGCTTGGATGTTGGAAATCGAAGCTGTGAGATCACTATGTAACTGAAGCCCAATTCGTTGACAATGATTCCTATGTCTCCTCCTCCTACTTGGACGTGAGAAATGACTAAATGACTCTATACCTTGATTAAATTTGTGCTTAGGCACCCACTGGCATGAGAGAGGAGTATTTTCGTTACCTATGTCTCTTCTTCTCGGGACCACCCGGCGAATCGACTCAGACAAAGGAACCTTGGCCATAGAAGGTTAAGACAGAGAGACTGCGCACACAAGAAAGGAGATAGAAATTCAGTATGGAGTACCTGAAGAGAAAGTTTTGTCTAGATCTATCTATTCCAAATCATGATACTGAGAAGGGAAGTAGAGTGGGAAAGGACAGAAGGGTGAATGGTTGGCTATATTATCCTCCCAACTCGCAAATTTTGCCAATGGGGCAAATGCATGCCTCACAACCCTCCCCATGTAAATCATATCCGTCGACCAGTGCACAACTCAGGGTAACTCAATGGGTTTATTTAAGGTCGTTCCCCAAATCCAACCTCGCCGTGAGGTTCAAGTTCTAGGGACAATTTATGGTGATAGGACCTGCCTTAACCAGCTCTCTCCAAAGTATGTATGTCAAGGTCCCTAGACGAAGTGCAATGCCATATAAACTCAAAGAGGAAAAAGTGATGAGGATGCCGTTTCTTGCCGCCCGGCTCTCAAGCGCCCAAGAGCCCAGGCTCACGCCTTGGCAACAGCGACCCACATTGGGATGTCAACTGATGGCAATGTTTTCTGTGTACATACATATAGTAGTAGTCCCATAAACTCTGGCCTAAGCAACTCTATCCATAATTCTACTAACCCTTTCTCGTCCTCCATCCTCCCAATCATCCCAACAAAATGACAACAGTGCTGTATCCCTTCCAACACACCCACTCCTCGGATCTCCGTCTCTAGTTTTGCCCCCACCGCTTCCAACAACAGACGCGTCCTTATTCGCAGGAAGCACCCTATCCCACCTCAACACCCCTTCCAAACGAAATCCCATACGCTCCGCTGTGCGAACGCTTGCTTTGTTCAGCGCGTTTGCTTGCCAAACGACGCGTCGCAATCCGAGACCGCCGCGGCGTTCCGCAGCGACCTCAGGCTCCGACCCAACATGCTGTTGTGCTTGTGAGGGTAGATTCAAGCAATATTGCAAAAGTAATCCAACGGCATTGGAGGTGATATGGGTGCGTTGAAAGGGGGGCAAGATCATCACAGCGCCAATCTCGGTTACGAGGTTGGCGGGGGAGGAGTTGAGGAGTCCGATCATGCCGGCTATGGCTCCTGGATCATGATGGTCTTCATCTGACTCGGATGGCTTTGTCTTGTCGTATACGACAAAGAGAAGGAGACCGTGTTCTTTGATAAAGCGACCTTCCAGCAGGACGTCTTTGAATTCGTCAAGGTCCTTGAATGGGCCAAAGGGGAGATATGTGAATATCTCAGGATAGAGCACCAATCGTTCGAAGATCGTGCTCGCATGTTTCGAGGGCTGGATTTATACCATTAGATCACATGGGACGAACATGACAATGACTTAGAAAGAAGAATGGGGAAGCTTACTATTAATGGCACTAACTTGACTCTTTCGCTTTCGAGAGATTGTGGTACAGGGAAGCAGAAATTGAAGTCATATGAATCAGAGGTTGCTTCCATGGTCAGAGTCAAGTATGATGGTGGTGCAATATCCGAGTCTTATAGCATGTGGTCGAGTCACAAAAACCTATTGATGCTTATCTGCCCAATATTTGCCGAAAAATGACATCACTGCGACTCCGAAAAACCGAAAACATTCTGGGGATATTTGGACCTTAAATATACAAAGGGGAAACGAAACTGTTAACTTTTGAGCGCTTAAATCAGTCTACTTTTGTGGACTGTCCAATGGGTAATAAACGACGATCTCATCCTCGTTCCTCCCAAGCTCGTCCGCAAAACGGATAAGGCGGTTTTGGTCTCCATCGCGTTCAGTGTCAGCAGCAGTGTTAAGTCCACCCAGATTTGCACAATTGGACTCGAAGAGTTCCCACCACGGTGCAGAAAGACTCGGAGCTTCCAGCACGTTCCAATTTCTCCGTCCCTCGGCCAGCCTCTCTTCCAAGGCTCGATCACTAACGCCCATACCAATCGTCCGGCGCTTATACTTGGAAAGGACCATCACCATTTCCTTGAAACTTCCGATGGTCTTCTCCCACTCAATACCATAAGGAAGTATGATATTTGCGTAAAGCGATGCAACATAAAAGAGCAGGCTCGGACAACTGCCCTCCGCTGTAGGCCATGATGTGATCTCCCGCTCAAGGCTGGTGGTAATGAATGTGAATATCTCGTCAATCTTGGCCATGATCCCGCGCTGGAATGAGTCGGGTTCCTCATCGTCTTGAGAGTTCGTGACAAAACGGATGAAATGGCCAGTGAAATAACCTGCCCCTTCGATGAAGACCGGAATTCCGGTCCGTTGTATCAGTGGGTTCAAGAGAATTGACTCAGGAAGAAGAGTCGGGTAATCAGAGGGAGATCGACGTCCGGGCGTATTGCGGTCAATGATTTGGAGGATACACAACATAACGTTTGCCGTTTGCCAAGTAATCACTAGAACAGAGGTTGATGCATGAGATAAAACCGAAATAAATAACAAGCGAAAGAGGGACCCAGTACCGTTAAATGCGTCCCTCTCAGTTTCTGGCTCTAAAAGCGCCTCGAACGGAGTGAACATGAGACAACTCGGGAACCTGAGATCTGTGAGAGACTGCGTAGTATCAATGTCCGATCTCAACATAATCTCGCTGGCAGTATAAAAATACGCCGATAGCCTCAGTGACAGCTCCTTTCTGTGGTTGGACAACAAGGTCCCCTCGCTGATAAAATGGCCATCCATGAACGCATACAAGTTCTGCTGGTGTAGCAGGTCATGCAACGTCTCCGCGTTCTTTCTCGAGTCTGGGGAAGTTCCCTGGAAAATCTTCCCCAAGTCAAACATATCGATGAACCCACGCGGATGCTCCAACAAGTCATGCAAATATGCGCTCTGATAGAAGCGTTCCTCGGGCAAGTAGCGGTACTCCCGATCCCTGCTCCGGAGAGGTAGTAGCGTCTCCTTCGAAATTTCCACAAAACACGCATAGGCGGCCCCACAGGTAGCCTTCTGATAACTTTGGGCTCCCAGACCGTACGCGACGTCGAGCAGTGGTGCGACTTCGTCGTCGCGCGGACCAATGCATTCGCACCAAGCTTCACGGCCAAACGCGCGACGCATAAATCCATCTCGAATGGCAAGCCATCCCACATCGAAATCGGCCCAGCGGGCCTTCCAGGAGGCATAGAGGAGATATCGGGTGAACCTCTCACTTGACGGCATATCATCCTCTTCTGTAACATTCTCGAATTCTGGTTTCCCCTCCTCGACTATATCTGGTGGATGGGAAGGGCGTGGCCACTTGCAATTTTTGACAACTGCCCGTTTTGCCCTTCGAATGAATTTCCGAGCTCGATAGAGTAACTTCCTCACATGGGGGTAAAGGTTGTCGAAAATACCGAACAAGGGCCCAACAATGGTGCGGATGGCGTGTGACTGCGGTGACTTGTAAGGACACGGACTGGGAGCTTCTGGAAAGTAGTCCGTTGCCCCTCTGCCCCGTCGCCCATCAGAAAAAAAGTTGAAGTATAGTGCTAGTGTATATACACTAGGGAGCACCGCCGTTGCAACAAGAAATAAGAACGTAAAGGCAATGAATACTGCGACAGGTGCCGTCACTGCCCACTGGTCTAGCGTCCGGAGAAAGTCAAAGATACCAATCAAAAAGAGGATCAGTGCAGACTGGAGAAGGAGGGGCATGGTGCTGAAGATCTTATCCACCTGCCATCGAGCAAGAGACTCGTGCCGCATGTGGTAAACGGCGTACATATCGCGCGGGGTAAGGTCAGAGTATGTCTGGTGCTCACGCAACCACTGGAGGGAAATCGTTCCGATGAGCACGGTCGTCAGGCTCAGAACGAGGCTGGTGAACCACAAGGCGTTGACGCGAATGGTGGACGAGCTGGGTGTGAATGACGGTATTGGGATTGATGGAAGTTGTGAGGAAGTCGTGATATTGGAATTGGGAGCCAAAGGTGCATCTAGCCTTGCTGCAATGCGGGATAGAAGGGTGATCATGGTTGCGTTTGGGTCTGCTTGTAGACCTTGGTAGGATTGAACGATAAAGGAGGTGACAACAGCGGAGAAAAGACCAGCCTAAGAGGATTATGATGTTCACCCCTTCACTCTTCTGATGCCAGAGGTAGGAACTCACGAATATCAACAAATTTTGAACCTCGTCTCGCCATGAGTCACATCGTTTCTGGTCACTCTTCAACAGTGGCTCGAGAAGGAGCGTCCATGGGTCCCCATCTGGCTTTGGGGGTGCAAAATGGAAAGGGTCTTCAAGGGACCATGCCTTTGGGAGCTCTGGCGACACCGCAGCCACATCACCATTGGGGTCGTCAATAGAACCAGCCTACTTGGGAAAACAATCAACAACGCATTCTGAAACACAACCCCAATGACCCTTACCTTCCTATTTTTCAGAGATGGGGAGTGGGGAGGGGGTTCAACAGGATCGCTTTGCTCCCCATTTAAGAATTGGTGAGAAGGAGAAGAAGACATGGGTGGAACTTCCATCGTGATAGTGGCAAGTCTGCTACTTCAAGCACATCATGTAAAGCTTGCGTCAAGCAGGATTGTATAGCTTCGTGACATGCCGAAAGCGACATATCACATCAGATGATTGCTGGATTTGTCGTTTCCGAATGGTTTCTGTGGGGTCGAAAAGTTATGTAAAGGGAGCGGTGTTAGGCTGTGTAGATATGTGTGAACTCACCGCAACCTCAAGTATTGAATCATTTGAATATTGAATCATTCAGCCATTAATTGTAGCAAATACGACGAAGACTATCATGGCCATTTTTACCAGCCATAAAGTTGAAAGTATGTATGGACTTTGGAAGAGAAGGGATGGACAACTTTGAAAATTTGAAATAGGGGGTGGCTGAGAATGACATAATCCATAATTCCCACGGGTGATTGTAATTAGATGATCCGTCATTCACATCGAGTCAAAAATCTTTGAATTCGATCCTCCACCATCCCTTCCCTCCCGACTCTCCGAACAACTCTTCTCCTCTAAATAAGGGGTAGTTCTTACCACCAAACTTGTATATTCAACTGCAAAGCTATCACCAACGATATCTACACGTAACAACTCAAAAATCGTCACGACACAACCGTGAACATGGGTGCATACTACGACGAGATTGAAATCGAGGATATGACTTGGGACGCCGAGAAGCGTGTATACCACTACCCCTGCCCATGTGGCGATAGATTCGAGATCTCGCGTCGACAACTCGCTGACTACGAGGACATCGCGACATGCCCAAGTTGCAGTCTCATCATTCGTGTTATATACGATCCGGTGTGTTCTTTTCCTTTTGCTGCTATGCTCAGCCTCTCACATTTTCTTATCGCAGCTCGAATTTGAGGACGAACCCCCAGACGACGATTCTGGAGAAGGCGAAGAGGAGGAGGAGGAGGAAGAGGAGGATAGCGACGACGATCATTTCGAGGATGCTCTCGAGAAGCTCACCATCGCAGATGAGGCCCCAAAGGCGGTCGCCGTTTCTGCTTAAAATATCCCCCACGTCAACATCGACATCAAGGTCCAACGTTGGGAGACGAACGACATCCTGCACTCCATCCTACGCTATGACATTTGCTATTGATACTCGTGCGTCACAGAAAAGTCTTGTTTTGTTTCAACTAATTCAATCCCTTTTATAGATCTGTATTTGTTGAATATACTCTATTGTACTTACATTTACCCACTCGCCTTTTTTTTCCTCTCTCCTTTATATACATACGACCTTTTCTGTTTTTGCACCAGACCTCCAAAGGTCGTCTTCGTTGATTCTCAGCACCCCAGCTTTGTCCCGCGCTCCACGTTTCCAAGTTTGCACCAACTGTCCAACCTCAAATTTGTCATCAGCCAGTAAGGATCAGAGGGTCTGAGCTGTGATTGTGAGTCCAAGTTTCTTGAACATGTCCTCTTTCCTAACGCACCAAATCCAGTTGACCCCGGTCCTTTCCCCGAATCCCAACAGCAAACAACGAGTCATGTCACCCGACCAGCAAGCACTACCGAGCTTAATTCTATATTGAAGGCCCTTTTACCTGGCTTCTCAAACGCTTGATGGACCACCCTTGGAAGCTACTTCTCTGGTCATGATCTCGAAGCAAACTATTCTCGGTTCACCCATCCGCTCGTCTCTATTATTGGCAAAGTCATGCGTACGAACTATAGAAAGGTGGCCCTACAGCTATTCTCAAATCATCAAGGTGGAAAAGTCTCTGATTCGCCGTCGAGGGAAGGTTCAAAAACCTCCAATTTACCCGCTTGCTGGGCTTCTACGACCACCGATGAACTAGCGAGAATTATTTGGAAACGGTGCAAACAAACCATGACGTTGAATGACTTACAAAATGGCATCAACTTCAACAGGCGGCACCCACCCCTGGTTCCGCTTCATAGGGTCTCTTTCGTTTTATCGAGGCAGTACACATTTCCAAACATTCTGTTCCGTAGCAGTGGTGACCGGTGACTGGTCGCTTGTGCCAGTGGTCGTTGATCATTGTGTACGTCTGCCCGCAATGGGATGCTCAACACCTCTGATGCTGAGGTCCCTTGTCCGTGAATGACCTCTCAGCAATCAGGGATTCACCTTCCCTCAGACTGAGAATGCGATGCCTTTAAAGGCACCCGATGGCCGTCTGAAAAACACATAAGAAACGTCCTTGTTGCCTGAAGGTTTTCCTCAGCCACATTCTTTACCCCTCCTCAAGGGACAAGTCACTATGCCTTCAATTGTTCGTTTGGTTCCCCTTATTGCATTTTTAACTGCTTCTCAAGGTAACCATCCCAGCCTTTATTCGCCACAGGAACATCAGTTTCGCACAAAGATTTATCCTCGGTTTTAGCGCTGGCTTGTGGTACGAGTGCACGTACGTCAGCTATAGCACAAAACCTTCAGCCCTCTGTCATTTGCCTTGTTAGCACGGGAGTAGGAACAGCCGTGGTTCAAACAATACCAGCCACCGTTGACGGTAAGTAGCCTTAATCGATGGGGATTTAACGAGATGCCGATTGACCCTTTCCTCTTAGCCTACACAGGGATCAACATCTCCCCAGTCACCATGTCAGGAGGTTCCTCGGAAACTGCCGCAGGATCGTCAGGTCGACAAACTGGCGCCGTCTCCGCCACACTGACCGCCGCAAAGCCAACGTCCGGTCGACTTCAGCTGGCAGCAGTCCCACCCAGGCGGCGAGCAGGCACCGTGAAGAAGAACGGCGCTCAGACATACTACGTATCCCTTCTCTCGACGGTAAAGATGTATATGTATTAGTCTTTGAAGTCAAGGACTCGGAGACCCATGCACCCTGTGACGTCACCATTGGCTTGGGTGGGGCCGAAACCCTCGACGAGCGCTTATACCTGCTGATCATGAGTACTTGAGTGCGTGCTTGAGTAGTACGAACTTGGACCAGGGAAGCTCAAATTGAAAAGGTCAGCACGGATAGAGCACTTTTTCATTCTACTGCAGTATGATTCATTTAGCATCTCGTTACCTACACCAAATAAGTTGGAAGAGATTTCCTCGGCGAGCCTGCAGCCAATGGGATCAGAAAAACTGCCTCGCCAAAGTAGTTTCCTTGATTGAATCTGATACTTAAGGACTAAGTATTCACATAAATTTTATAAAGTACCGGAAATCAATCAGTTAGTGTGATTTCTATGTACTTAAGATTATGACGTCTAGAAAAATGCAGGCCAGTGAGGCGTCATTCGGGAGCACTCGGGTTCAGTAAACAACGGATCTGTCAGGGAGTCAATCTCGTATCCTTCATTCAAACTCAACAGGTTTCTTTCATTGTAAGTTATGCCAAGGAGTATCAGTGGCGGTCATAGCTTCGTCGATGACGTCATCATTAAATGCACTGGTGGAGAGTGGCAGAACAACATGGAAGGAGCAAAATTATGGCCAAGTGGAAAATGAAGTCAACGTGCAGTCCTTGCGTCATAGAAAAGCACCTCTTCTCCACCTGCTCTCCAGTATATAAGTCTACGTCCACTGACCCCACTCTCCAATACAATCCATATCCATTACTCACTGGCAACCACCCAAAGTTTTTAAAAGATTACATACCCAACGTTACATATCTTGAACAAATTCCAATAAATGGTATATTCAAATTCAAATTTTCATTGCAACGCCTACCACTAGCTAACCATCGCCAATGGCATTCAGGGTTCCATATTCTCATCCATAGGCGCCGGGCTCAACGCCATCATCTCCGCCATCGCCAACGTCATCATGACCATCATAGGAGCCATCACAACAGTTCGTCTCTCTCTCTCTCTCTCCTGAATCCTTGCAATGTACCCTACCATTCTCACTTTTGTTTCTACTCACCAATAGGTCATCGTCACGATCTTCGAAGTCATCACGGACATTCTATGCTGCAGATGCTTTGGCTCTCGGCGTAGGTCTGGCATGCGGACGGGCAGAAGGTGGAAGTCGAGGTCGAGGAGAACTGGAGGGGTTTATTAGCCTCTGACGTCATCAGTTGGTGGAGCGGCTCCACGCGCGCTTAACATCCAACAAGCATCGGGAGTGATATCATGACGTGGAGGGCATACATACGTGACGGGGACGATATCCTTTTCTTCTTATCATCTATTTCTCTATACCTAATATTTTTGTTATTCGGCTAATATCACACCCTCTTGGACATTCGACTTGGAGAAGTTCTAATGAGTAAAGAACGAAACACCATGACGTTCCTACCCATATCATCTTCATCGTTAGAGATCTATATATCAACCATACGCCATTATCTCAAACACAGAATCACGATGTCTTGTCTTTCCATCTACAGATCGCAAATTAAAACACTTCCAAAGACAAGCAACGAAAGAAAAAAAAACTCACAAATCCATAAACCAGCCCCACAAAACGGTGAACATCACACCCTGAGCACCATTCGCCCATATCCTAGTCTTCAAGCCCCTCCCAAAGAGCCCCTTCCACCCATCCACTCTCACCACCTCCTTCGCCGCATCCACATATCCTATTCTTACGTCATTCACCTGTCGATACGTTTTCAGGACGCGCAGCGAGTTGGAGGAAGTGTCGGAGATGAGGGAGGCGATGAACCCGATGAAGGCGCGACGGGAGAGGGTGAGGAGGGTGAGGTGTGGGGACGTTGGGGAGGGAGGAGGGATGTGGGCGCTGAGGTAGTTGTATGTGCCGAACCACTAGTAGAAGTTTGCATGTTAGTGGGTGAGCGGGAAGGGAGAATATAAAGAGTGGGCATACGGGGTAGTGGCCTACGAACGTTGCTGCAGCGGTGGCGATGGCTCCGTACCACAATGACCCGATTCCGTATCTCTTGATCTATGTTATTGCGGTCCATTTAACATCATTCATCAAGAAAAACATAAAAGAACAAGATGTATTCACCCGGTCGCCCAAAATCCTCCAACCCCTACCCGCTCCCTGGGTCTGCAGTGTCGTCTTCACCGTATCCACGGGGACCAAACCCATCCTCAACAACGCCGCCGTCCCACTTGCAAACACAGTCTTGAATAAAGTGGGCCACGCCTTCATTGTCGTGTTGCTGTCCAACAGGGCTAAAATCCCGGTGTTGGCTGCGGTATCGAAGAAACGCGATAGAGGCGCTTGGATGAGGGCAGCGGCGAGTCCGGCGTAGAAGCGTTTGAAGCCGGAAGGGTGGTTTGCGAGTGTGCGGAGGGCGGTGAGGGTGGATGTGCCGAACCTGTATTGGTAGTTCATTGTTGTGCGGAGAGGCTGAGGTGTTATGATAGTATTAGAAGAGGTTCGAGTAATTAGGAAGAAAGCGTACCATCAGTGTAAGCACTTGGAGGACCATAGCTGAATAAGAATCGAAGGGGTCAGTTGGAGGGACGGAGGAAGAGGAAGGGGGAGCAGACCTGCTGCCCCGCTCAATCCACCACCTAAAGCTTGCTTCAAGGCGCCTTTAAGGTCGAACTGTTCCCGTTAAAATCAATCAGTGAACTGTATTGATAATTATAATGACGAAACAAGATAGAAGATTTATTTTGCAATCAGACGTTCGAACCTCCCTCTGATGTCGAGACCACATGAACAAGAAAGGGAAAAGCACAAACACACCTCTTTATCACCGGCGTCGATGAAGCTCTTAATCATCCAACCCAACGCGACTGCGCCGCCAACGAGGAGGAAAGTGTAGAACGCATACCACCTCCAACTGAGTTCCTTAATTTCTTGAACATCATTCTCCTGGGAAACATCTTCTCTTTCGATAGAATGAGAAGGAACAAGCGGTGTGCGTTCATCAGGTATCTGAGATTGAGGAAGAAGAGGACGTCGTTCGTCGTCGTCATTGAGTTGAGAGGACATCGTGAAGTTGGTGACTCCTCTATGTCTTATTGTCAGCTTTCTTCCGGTGGTGGTGGTGGTGGTGGTGAAGGAGAAAGAGGGAAACAGGAAGAATGATTGCGTAAATATAAGGAGGGTCGTGGTGTTCTATGCCGCCATCGTGGTTAGTAATGAACTCGATTTAATCTTCCCTGGGAGTTTCGCTGGTTCATCCCGGTCCGCTGATTACCGGACGGATCAGCCTTTGCCGGAACGACACTGGCTTGTCTGAAATTGAATCTTCCATTGTCGTTCTCGCCATCTCTCTCTCCTCCATCTTTTCTTATTGGAGGACCTGGTTTTCTTCTTCTATGGCCTTAAACCTTGATGTTTTAATAAGAACCACGGAGCTCGACGCTGCGACGCATTAGGGAGAAATCGAGTCCTTGACGAGAACGGTCACGACCTGAAATGAACATCCCTGAACATCCGCTTTTAATGGCTTTTGAAAGTTTTGGTTGAGGTGAGTATATGCGTATTTTGCTATTGAAATCTAATGAAAACAGCACTGACAAAATAGCAGCAACACAGCCCAGTCTCTCGACGCCCCGACATTCGACTTGACATCACTTTCAAAGTTTTGTTTGCCTGACTGCCAGTGTGGGAAACAGACGGCCATCATCAATTGGAATCCCACCCCTGCCCTTCGCTGAGGCTGGGTCGAAAAGCCAAGAGGTGTCAGATCCACCGATCCAGTACACTATCTCACGGGGGGGGGGGTACCTACCATATGCCATATATGGACGCTCCCATCAGCTCGGCAGACAAGGCGGCACTCTGATAGCAGGCTGGATTTTTTGACCGTGTCTGTCTCAATATGAAGCTTTGAGGCTTTGAAACTTGAATTTGACAAAGCCCTGCCTATAGGCGCATGTAGTCTATCACGCCCTCGATAAGACCTCTGTTACAAAGCCCTCTGCCTCTTCACTTGGTCTCTCGTGCACTCAAAACACTCCACATTCTCCTACTAGTAAATGTCTCCACAATTAAATGACCATTTTCTACTCTGGCTCTCCAAAGGCGCATTCAAAAAAGGCAGTCAGCTTAAATCAGCTGTAGTTGTAGTAAATTGGACTCGAGGAGGTTGCGAGGAGGCCCTCTGAGGCCTTGCCGTGAAAATGCCGAGTCCCGGAAATCACCGATGTCGCTTTGTAATCAGAGGATTTGGTGTACTGGATCGGTGGATCTGACACCTCTTG
>JAIFHD010009715.1:0-42691 GCA_019721455.1 Psilocybe mexicana | reverse complement strand
AGCCTGTGCCTCATCCATGTCACCCAGGGTTGCTCAATAACCTTGCACTCTCCCTTCACACCCGCTTTGAACAGCAGGGTTCTGCAAATGATCTGAATGAGGCAATTTCTTTGCACCGCAAGGCACTTCTTCTTTGGCCTGTGCCTCATCCAGCTCGTTCATCATCACTCACTAACCTTGCTCTCTCCCTTCACACCCGCTTTGAACAGCAGGGTTCTCTAAATGACCTTGATGAAGCAATTTCACTCTATCAGCAATGCCTTCATTGTTCAATGAAAGCTTTTCTCCGCACTTGGGCCCAAACACGGTTGACTCAAGCATTAAAGGATCGTGATGCCCTTATTGGCAACCAGAGTGGCAGTGACACTGCAGAGAGGAATGTGGAGGGACAGACAGTTTTATAGTTCAATTTATGATAGGTGTACAGATACCTTTCAGTATATCAATACTACATGGTTCATATCAGCCACATGCTTTTATATATTGGGAGAACATTTTCTTGGGTAGTTTCTGTCTGACGGTCAACCATGCCCTGGGTCAAGGAATTTTTCGCGTTTGCTGTGAGTGCGGGGAGAGTCCTGAGAAATCGTCTCATGGCAATTAGTGATTATGATGCTCAAATTTCTGATACATCCGAACAGAATACCCAACCAATCAGTGGAATTAAAAGAGGCAAAGGGGAATACTACACATTAAGACAACGACTGGGGTATAACCACCACTCCACCACGCAGCACACCGTGACGCGTGTGATCATCGACCAGCGACAATCCTTGCACCCTCACTTTCCGCGACACCGTTCGCCTGTCCGTTCCCAACGATCGACGCCACGGTCTTCTGCATGTCCGTCCACTCCGACTCGCGTGGGAGTGCCATGTCACCGATATCATAGATGTATAGTCGCCCATCGCTGCCTCCCAAGGCTGCTCGTCTGCCTTCTTTGCGATCCCATTGCAGTTTGTTGAGTGCGCGGCCGGTGCCGACGGTCGTGGATACAATGGGAACCTGTTATAAAAAGTAAAAGAGCCGAACATGTCAGTTTAAGTAAGAAAAGAAAAGAAAAGAAAAGAAAAGAAAAAAGATATCGCACCTCAGTATCAGCGTTCAAATTCCACAAGTCGAACTTGCCAGACCCATCCACAGTTCCAAACATCGCCGGATGAGCAGGGTGCCACTTGACATCATACACATAATCATCCGCCTCCTCAAACGAATACACCGGCGCGATCGCATGCGCCGACGTCGAAGGCTTCGTCAGCGACTTGGCGCGCCAGAGCTTCACTGTCCAATCGACCGAGCTCGTCAAGAACAAATCCGAGAAGTCGACGGGCCCGACGAGCGGGTGGAAGTGCAATCCCATGACGGGCCCGGAATGGCCTTTATACACGTCGTATTGGTTCAAACCGGCTTTGGAGCCTGCGCGGTCGTACCGGTTGGCTTGGTAGACGTTGCCTTCTTCTGTACCGACCCAGAACGTCGTCGTTTCGTTATCGGGGAAGTCCAGAGTCGTGATGGACACTTCGGATGTCTTGTTGTGTCCTTGATGGGCCAGTTCAAGTGTTTCCTTGTGATCGTTGACTCAGTGCCATGTTTGTTGTTGGGAACTCTGCAGTATACACACACCTGTGGTTGAGCGAGCATATCGACGAGCCAACTGCACACAGTTCCATCAGTACTGCTCGTTATCAGATTGTGAGCGTTTTGCGTTCCGACCATCTGCATGGCGTAAACGGGATGTGTGTGCCCAGCAGCAGAGAGAGGAGTTTTGAGGACAGGGAGATGTTTCGACCGCGTGTCCCAGAGAAGAATTTGTCCAGAGTATGTTCCTCCAAAGATAAGATTCGCGTGGAAAGGCGAGAAGGTGACAGAAAGGACGTCGGACTGGTGATCTTATCAGAGGGACAGCTTTGTAGTGTAAAAGGTTGCTACGCACTTGTGAATGGAAAACAAATTCGGGGCGTTCAAGTAGATGCAAATTCCATACGGCCACGATACCATCTGGTTCGTTCAACGCTGCTGCGTTCTTGTTGTACGAGGCAACGCTCAATTCTGGATACTGGATAGCGTGTTAGGCTATATAACAAACGCAACGAAGGGAAGGGACCAACCTTCGGTGACCAATCGATATCTGTTATTGATCTGTTCTTTCCATACCGCTCATCCCAAAATTCGCAAACTCGTTTGACTCGTTTTCCTTCTGAATCGTCCCTGCGGCTGAGTGAGTGCAAGGCCGATCTTGTATTATAATACTACCCACCCGCCTGATTCTGCGCTGACTGTATAGTCTCGGATGTAGTCATAACCATCGTTCAACGCTCGCTGCACAATTTTGGACGACTGTTCCACGAATTCGATGAACTCGGGGGCAGCGAGAATACTGGCCCGTTCCTCTTCCGATAACTCTGGATGGGACAGTTAGCAAGCCGAAAACACAGATTAAAAGGAAAACGAACCCCGAATTTCTTGCTCGATTTCCTGGTCGAGTTTTACACTTTCTTCATCCAACTCTTTTTCCCGAGCTATCCGGTCATCTTCGACCTCTTTCTCTTTGGCAACTCGTAGTCGAATTTCTGCTTCATAATCTGGTGATGGCTCCGTTTCGACGAAACTGGTCTGAACTTCTTTGTTGTAAATGACACGCTCCTGAATTCATGTTAGCGAGGCAAAAGCTTGCGAGGAATAGAGAAAGAGCCGACCTTAACTGGCAGTTCAAAGAGTTCCTGTTCGATATCGACAAGGGTTGGGAACGATCGAGGAGTCATCACTCTAAACACATTTTATCAAAGATCATCCTCCTGTAATTTTCGTGGACTGCGAACAGACAGACCTACCGGTCAATGACGTTATCCGTACCAGCGTTCATCAGCCCAGTGCTACTTCCTCCACTGAGTCTCTCCTGTCGACTACCCCTCCCAGAGCCTGGGTAAGGAGACATAGCACCAGAAGGGCCGGGCAGGTTGATTTGGTGGGTTATGGCTGGGGTACCCGGCATCGAAGACGACGGGGTCAACTCGCCACTGTCAAGGCCCTGCCGATTCCCAACGAGTGAGTTGAGGAGATCTTCGACATCTTTCTTCGACGTAACGGGGGCGGGTGCCTAAGATTGTAAGTGACCTATGAGCAAGTAAACAAATGGTTGGACATGGTATTAGTACAGACCTCTATTCGTGAAGAGTCTGAACGAAGGCGCTGTTCCCTTGCTTTGCGCAATTCCGCAAGCTTTGCCCTCTTGGCCTCGATTTCTTGTCTTCGTTTATCCGTGGTAGACATTATAAAGGAGTATGACACGACCCAGGACGCGTCGCGAAATTCAAGTCGAAACGTGAACAGCAGTGGCGAGATGCCAGATATGATCTTGCTTGACCGTGTTTGCCTGGATCAAGTCACTTCAAAGTTCACCACGAGAGATCTCTGAAAAAAAACATATTGCTATGTCTCTCATCACACCATCATCCCGTCCCAGAGGCGGAGGGGCACATAAATCGGGCGCAAGAAAACAAGAAAACAACAGAATATACGCGAACCCTCTCCCCCTTCTCTTTGTCGAACCTCCACCAAGTCGAGTGGGATCTATTCTCGGCCTGCTTGGCCTCTCGTTGACCCGTGTCGAGAACCCACATTGCGAGGGAATCTTTGATCCTGTAACACGTTCTGTGTGGGTGTCTAACCCTGCTCATTCTTTGATACTATGGAGGAGAGGTTTCTTCGGCAAGGGAGACCTTTCGCGCAGTGAGCCCAGCTGGCTTGCGAGGCAGATAAACATCAGGAAGTCTGGTGGAAAACGTTCGCCCATTTTTATTTTCTTCTTTCTGGTGGTAAATCTTTACTTACAGAGATTTCATCTCTCTCTTTTTCATTTAGAATTGACTTCGGAGGAGATAACAGCACGTCGGAGAGCGGAGCGCAAACAATTCAAGCTTGACAGAGCTGCTGCGATCTTGGCAGTAGCAGAGGAAGCTGAGACGATATTCGCCACCGAAGGTCGTGTCATCCAGCCCGCTCTCTCTGGTCCTTCAATTCCGTCTGCAGCTACATGGAAACCGAGCCCAAAACCACAGGCAGACGACACCACTCCTTCACCTTCACCTGGACCCATACCAGAGCAACAACAGGGAGACGAAAATGGTGATGGATTGCCACCACTGGAAGAAGAGGAACCTTTAGAGGACGTGGAACATCTCCAACTGACACTGCAAGAAGCCTTTTTCTTGCTCTGGAATCTCGATTGCCTAACCATCCTGAACTCCGCGACGGTAAACCCAACATTTTCTCTGTGCTTTATATATAACCCCAAAGCTCATTTCATCGTTATTTCAAGATGGAGCCTATGGCGTTACAAGAAATCTGGACAGCCTTCCAACAAGTCGAATTACCACCCAGAATCCCCATCCCACCGAACGTATCAGAAAATCTCCAATTCGACAGCCCATTCCTCGTCAACTACGTCGTGTACCACCACTACCGCTCGCTCGGATGGGTAGTCAAAGGCGGCATCAAATTCTGCGTCGACTACCTCTTATATAAACGAGGACCTGTTTTCACGCATGCCGAGTACGTTGTTGTCTGCCCGTTTTGCCTTCCTTCCTATCCTCCCATCTACCAGAATCGTTGTTTTTTCACCTTGGAATTTCTTCTTGCTCACAACCATGGGTTTTCTTTCTTTCTTTTTTATTATTCAGATTGGCACTAGTTGTCCTCCCCGTGTACGAAGACCCAGAAGACCAGAAAACATCTTCAATAGACCTCCACAACTCGTCTCCGTTTGCCTGGTCATGGCTGAGCACCATCAACCGTGTCAATTCTCAAGTTCAAAAGGTACGCCAACTGTTCTTTTCTTTTCTTTTCATCGACTTTTTCCTTTTACTCGCTCGCAATTTCTTTTCTTTTCTTCTTTTTTTCTCTTTACCATTCCATCACGCAAACGAACTCACGACATGATCCATCCCATCCCAATTCACAGACTCTCATCCTCGTCTACGTCACCATCCCCGCCCGATCCCGCCTCCCACTCTCCGCGCTCCTCACCCCTGCGTGTCTGGCCCACTACTCCATCCGCGAAGTCGTCCTACGCCGGTTCATACCTGCGAGGATGAGAGATTGACATTTCTTCGAAGGTGGTTACAGGTGGATGTCATGTTATCAAGGAACAATAGATGTCATCACATATTATTTTGTATGAATGACGACGTCGCACAGCGCTTTTGGGTTGTAATCATGAGGAGGTTTTGGTTCTCACTCCCAGGTTTTCGATCCGCCTTCTGCGCTGACGACAAGGAAGTCCGAAGCAAGCAAGGAATCAAAATATGATGTGTGAAGGCCTTTTTATTCCGATATACAAAAAAAAAAAACTCGGTATGGTATTACACCTCAGACCATGAATACACAAAGAATCACCCTCCATTCCGTTCCATTTCCTCACCACACCGCTCCCTATCCTCACACCCCACAGTCCACACTCCTCATGAGCAGCCCTCTGACATCCACAATGACTATGTCGAAATCCCAGTGAGAGGCGCCAGGGATGGAATGACAAGGAAACCGAACGACCTGTCAAAATCGAAAACAAGAGAAAAGAAATTAAACAAGATTGATAAGCCAAAAAAACACTGCCAGCGATGGCGCGATCGACGTCGACGGGGGAGGCTGTAAGATGAGAGGTTTAAGGGATAATGAGTCCATAGAGTGACGAAGGTCGGAAGATGACGTTGGAACATAATTTAATGGCCAATAATGAAAGAGAAGAGAGAAAACCCGGGGGAGGTCCAGTCAAGTGTGGGTTTGCGAGAGGTGATAAAGGGTGATGACAGGGGTGACAATGCGACAGCCAGGCAGGCAGAGAAGGCCAAAGGAAAAAAAACAGAAGATTCAGATTGCACCCTTGATCGTGACCTTCCGATACCTCTCCTCGAACACCTTATTGATTTCAGGCATCGCAGGCTTGCAGTCGAGCACTTTCTCCGAATCAGGGCTGTTCGGATTGGTGAACGTTGTGATGTTATGGCTGACGAGGAACGCTGACAGGTCTTCCATGGAATCGAAAGCGAGTGTGGTCTGCAAATACGACAGTGGCATCGTCTTGTAACTGTTTTTTTTTTTAATTCAGACAGAAACAAATGAAGATGAGAGAATGACGCACGCTTTTGTGATGACCATCAGAGCCTTCATCCTTTCACGATCAATGAAGTGATCCATGATGTATGCACCCATATTCGGCGCGTTTGTGTATAGTTGACAAAGTCGATGGTAGTTCCCCATCGACTGGGCTCGCTGCACATCAAGGGCATGCTGAACCGCTTTATCCGCTCGCTGTTTGGGGGTTAGTTGACCTACGAAAAGATTAAGATCTAGAAATGAGGGGGGGAAAAAATCGGTAAGAGAAAAGCGATGAGAAGGAAGAAGTATATTGACCGCTTCTATTTCGTCCATGCAAGAGCATGAGAATGCGATATGCTGTGAACTCCTCGACTTTACCGGAGATACCCAATTCGTAGAGCGTTTTTAATGTGGCTTGACACTGGTTGTATTCTACCATGTCGTTCTATAAAACAACGTTAGATTTACTTGAATCATCGAAAACGTTGTAACTTACGCTCTCGAGGGCCATCCGTGCATGAATTTCGTATACTTGCACAGTGAATTCATTTTTTATACGTTGGACCTAGAAAAAGGATATCAGAAAGTCTGGAAAAACGAGAAACTTACATACCGTCAAATCTTGTCGCAAACTCTTGAACTGATTACAAATCCAAGAATACGAGGCCTTTGACCTCCATCGTTCTTTGAGCTCTGCGAGGGTTTTTTGAAGTACTGGATAAGGACGAATTGTCTCAGGTTTAGGTTCACTCGTTAGTCGGAGATAATCTTTGAATATCGCTTGACTTGTTCCAACGATGGTATATCGATCCCAATCGACGACATTCTAATAACCGATGTGATGAGTCATTTGCACAGGAAGAACGGCAGGTTGCACGGTACTCACCGGGTCGCCTTCGGGTTCATCAGTTGTTATGTATGGCGATCCCGACCTTGAGGACAACGTCCGGTTGCCGAAAAGATGTGTGTTTTGCTGATTAGCCTTGATAGCTGCCCCACCTCCGTTCCGCAGATTTTTGGTTCGCTCTAATTCATGCTCACGTTGGAATCTTTGCGCTCTTCTGTTCAATGCGGCTTGATCATTGAGGTCTGTGACGTATGATGTTGAGGCATTCTTGAGTAGAGCCTTCTCCTTCTTAGCCTTCTTGGTGTTTGGAGCAGGGTTCTCAATGCTACGGGAGATAGTAGACAGGTCACTGATGGTCCACAACACGACGAGATATCCAAATACCTTTTGCGCTTGAGATTATTCAGGGTCGGAGGTGGTTTTGGTAGCAAACTGTGGACCGGTGGGGTGAGTAGCATGAGGACGGAACATGTGCAATGTACCTTTTCAATTGCACACCAGCCCAATCTGTCGTCCACAACGTCTGGGCCGTGAAAGCTTCAGAAATTACCTGTTTTAGTTCAGCCTGCACTTCTGCTCTGTTCAGATCCGTTATTTGCCCCAGGCATTTTGCGACCCATTCTCTGCAAGACCGATGGATGAGTACTGAGTGTTGGTGATATGACAATGAATTTGTGACTTACTTGAGGGGTGGAGGCCAAGAGTCCGAGGACATGGTGAGTATATAAAGATGTCAGATGGTATTATGGATGATGAACGCAAGGAATTGGGACAGCGTATGGTGGTGGTTCGGGAGTAAGCTCTGTAGTGGTGTGGCGGGAAGGGACGAGGCGGAGTTGTAAACACATTTTCAAACTCCGATAATACTATGTTCTCCATGATCATGTTCTCTTTTGTCCATCAACATCCTATCCCTTGTCCCAAGGTATTCTAGATCGTCAAGAACACAGTACATGGGGATCAGCTTTACCCACCAAATGTATCACCAAAGCACATATGCATGAAGTTTGTACCAAGTCCTATTGAATCAGCGTGCGTTGTATAACCTTCAAGCGCTACACGAACTGCGAGAGGTCCCAAAGAAAATGGCGGTACAATGACCATCGTCTATAACAGGCCCTGAGGGTGGGGTAATGAACGTTCCAAGAAACTCGAGCCTAATATCAGTAGATTATGTCCTAATCATCTCCGACTATAGGCCCATGCTGGGTTGAGAGCCCCGTAAAAAGCTTCAGTAAGGATTTCGAACGATTTCGAAACCATTGACATTGCTAGTCCCTGACAACTTTACCCATTAACAGAAGTCCATCGTTGAGCTCGTCAAAGACTCGGAAAAATGGAAATTTGTGCAAGCTTGAAATGCAGCAAAGAAGCGGAGCTCCTTCCTCATCGAGACATTCGTATGTTGAGGCTGAAGGACGTTCGAGTGAAATTTTCAAAAGCAAAGTACAATTACAAGAACAATGTGGCTCAAGAACTATGAAAGGCACTGGCAAACAAGGATGTCCGGACAGTGGATGTGTGAGTAAGGCCTGGAACCAAATGAAGGTGATTGCTTGTATGTCCTTGATCCCAAAAAGGCCATTCTCTGTCTTGTACCACCATTATCGCTCTCCACCACCTGCGATGTATATCTGCAACGCCTCATGGTCTGACACTTTTTTCCGTTTTGTATTCAGCCTTTCTTTTGCTTGCCATCGCCTCTTGTTTCGTGTGATTCATGGCTAGATCTATGCCTCAATTTGACCGACAACTCAAGAACAACACCTTTCACCTGTATATAAACAGGATGTTCTGTTCTCGAATCCAAAATCTTTTCTACCTCTCCTGTGGTCCTTAAGAGTACTCGCGCTCCTCCTTGCGTTTCTCGTCGCTCTTTCTGAAAGACCTCTTCAACCGACCACCGTGGGACCAACGTTACCAAACCCTTCAAACACAATGTTCGCCAACGGAAGCTTTGCTGTCGCTCTCGTCAAGAATCAAGTCATGGTCGTGCAAGGTATGCATATTCGTTCTCTGTATCGATCGTTTATTGATATAAACCTTCTAGCTGCCCGCACCCACGGCAAACGTGAAAAATACCTTGACGTCCACACGTACACTCCCTTTGGCGAGGGTGTCTTCCTCGCCAGCGAGGTCCCAAATGCACGAATCACTTCATCCGACCTCCTCACCATTCTACCCCCTCTTGGGGATAACCACCTTTTGACCCAGGGCATCATCGAACTGCCCAAGAATATGTTCTCCAAATATTTGGATCTAAACTCTCGCCACCAAAAGCGCTACGAAAACCTTTGGATCTCCTGGATCTCCAAGCACTGAGATCTGCCCCTTCTCCCAATCAACTGCCCTCAGGCTCCGTCTGTAACCAAGAACCGAGAATGTGCTCTATACCATTCCCATCACTGTATCGATTAAGCCGTCTCCTGTATCTTTTCTCGAATTTGTAGCGTTAGTACATACCTGTCCCAATTTCTGTATCTCTAGTCCTACCCTGCCTGTCTCCCATTGTATTTCAACCATTAGATATATGTTCTAGTCCCCTATCATCATGGTTTCGGCCATATAACTATAAACATAAAAGACGGAGACTCAATTCATGTAGGGAATACATGTGATAAGCTTCAAGATGAACTTGCTCGAAGCCTCTAATAAGCATGCAGTTTGATATTATGGCCCACTGGTGTAGTACCGATGTACAAAACTCATGGAGGATAAATATCAAACCGACCTTTCCTCCGTATTGCCAGTGCTTTCCGCACGGACCGCACCATTACTGCGACTCCCAACAAGGGCATCGCGCTCCTCTACCGCGCCATCTAGCTGTTTTTGCGCCCAAGCGCGGTTGGGATCTTCAATGGGATAATCAAGGAGTTGTCGGTATGACGATATGGCTGCATCGAGGTCACACAGGAGGTTGAGTTCACGAAACCGAAGCCGATGGACAACAGCGAGCTTCCTGGACAGATGTGAAGATATTGGGTGAGGTGCAGGAGAAAGGACAAGCGCTTCTTGGGGTATGGAAATCGCTTCATCAAGGTCAGTTACCGAAGAGCCTGAGCCTCCATGCTTAAAACGGCTATGAAGGCAATTCGCAAAGTCTCTGAGCATATTTTGGGGACGGTTGATGGATACATCTCCCCAAGCTGCCTCGAAATCATCTGCACGACTGTTTCAGGGGTTCCGTCGTCAGATGGGTGAGAAATACACCACCGGCAAGCCTGTCTTCGGATTTGAGGAGGTAGACCAATTCCTGGGCAACAGTCGATTTGCCCAGAGTTGGATGAGCCTCTTCAGTTCTGGACTTTCCTGCAAGATGTACGCGGAAAAGAGGGCGGCGATATCTCTTTGAAACGATTCGCCCTTCACAAACACCATCCTATGAGTAGGTTGGACAGAAGGGGCTTGTGGATTTTGGGGATGACGTATCGTCGGTTGTGCGGCGCCTGCCGACTGTGCTAGAGGTAGAGTAGTGCTTTTAGAGCTTTCTGGAGGTTGGGGATTCCGAGGCCGCAAGCCAAAATTTCCCGGAGTTTATCACGTTTACGAGGTGCCCGAGGTGCCATCGACATCGCTGGTGCTGGGTGAGGTCAAGTTGGACGGGGAACTCGAGCTGCTGAGCGCTGAGTGCTAAGCTCTGATATCTGATATCTTATCGCTTGTCATGAGGTCTGAGATCTGAGAAGTAAAGTACAAAGTTGGCATCCTCGAGGCACAGGGCGACTGTCAGGCGCGTCGTGTTGGTTCCAAAGCAGGAGATTGGTAATCACGTGTTCGTAAACCCTTCTTTCTGGCGACGGCCCGGCTGCCCGATGCCGATGGAACAGCGCCTTCATTCAGACTCCTCACGAATAAATACCAAACCATCCGTTTTGTCTGCTGACGGGACCACTTACACTCTTAGGCACCCGCCCCCATTACCTCGAAGAAAAATGCTGAAGATTTCCTTAACTCACTTGTCGGCAATCGGCAGGGTCTGGACTGTCGAGACGAGCCTGGCGCTTAATCAGGTAGAGTATTTCATTCCGAAGTCAGTCAGAAAATTTTATGGCCAAAAAATTATCGGAGTTTGTTCACACAAATCTATTGGTTTCTGTCCTGACCATCGGAGATATCCCAATAACATGGAGTCTCTCTGAAATTGAGACAATAGCATGAGCCGGAAGGATACCTTTTTGGACAAAAAGCCGTCGGACATGACATAACGGGCCTTACACCAAATGAGTCTACCTTTGCGTCAAACCTAGTCAAGGAACTCCAGAATGACCTGCTCCTCCATATCCTCGACGTCACAGTGTGCAATTGTCAAGTGCCTCATGCATCCGTTCTTCCTCGTACACGATTTCCCGCACTTCCCACATGTCCACCGCAGGCAGTGCGACTGGATGTGAACTGACAAGTTATATCCCTGAAGGCTTGATCGACATGGTGGATCCCATAGGCAGGGCTTTCTGATCGGATCCGTGCCCTTTCTGCGAACTTCTCCGTGTTGTGTTCGGATGTGTGTTTTGAGCTTTCGGGGGTCGTTAAACGTCTTGCCGCACCCATCCCATCTACAGATACCAATGATGTGATGGATACTACCTATGAGAGGGCTCGTCGCTGCCAAATGATCTTGGGCAGCGGCATTATGGTGGTGGTCACGACCATGTTCGGTCGATTCATGTGGCATTGCATCAACTACAGCGCCAAAGCATTTCAGGAAGTAGTCCAAGTCGGTTGGCTCGGGTGATATGGAGACATCCATATTGTTGGTACCAGGATATTTAGGAAACTCAAAGTCGGTCTGTTCATGTGGCATTGCATAATCTATGGCTTCCAAGCCATTCAGAAAGTTCAACCTAAAGTCAGAATCGTTTGGTCCTGGTAGCCCAGGTCCCCCGGGCCAGGGCAACTTCAAATGAGTAACAGTCAGTGCGTGTCAAAAATCCACCTGTATATTGAAGGTACTCACAGGCACTGTATAGCCAGGTAAAGATTGCATCGCTAAGTCGTCTTCGTTTCCTAAATCATTAAATAAACACTGATTATGACCATGATAATAGTTGTAGTAATTATCTTTGGTGTGATCCGGATCGTCCTGGCTCCTTGAACATTGGGTAAAAGTTCCCTCTTCTTGTCTGATAGAACTCAGATGCATTCCGACGCCCGGTCGAGGGCTCCCAGTAATAGTGAAGGTCTTCCCCAGGAGATTGCGGTGGACTTCAGAGGTTGTGTGTTCTCCAGAGTCGGACCTTGGAGTGAAGAGGTTCAAGTGTTAGCTAATTCTATGAAAAGGAAGGGCTGTATACTCACATTGTTTCATGATCACCGAACATGAGGGTGTTGTCGAACTGGAAGAATACGAAGGGTTAGGAAGAAAGGAGCCAAAGACAAGGCCAATTTTACCGCGACGCTTTTTGTAGACGACATCTTTGCTGTGTCGCACAAGCATCCCCGTTAAGTCAACCGACACCAGTTCAATAACATTCTGCGTGGCGAGGGCATCATTCTACAAAGGCCTTAAAAAGAGGAGGAGTCAGAATGATCAAGTTATTTAGGCAGGGAGTGGCAAGGAACATTTACCGACACTCCGTTTGAATACGTGAGCCGGCGCTTAATGATTGCCGGATCACAATCTTACTGGTTTGATAGTCGCATAACATGTGTGTGGTCTCCTCGAGGTCTCCAGTGCCAGTGTACTTTACGGTACAGATCAAATATCAACCTAGCAGAGATCCTTGCGTGATGATGTGACTGAGTCAGTGTGGATTGAGAACAATGAACATGAAGTTCCGAGTGCGGCTTGTTTGGACAATCAACCGAGGTATATATAATACACTTCGTTTTTTTGGACTAATCCTTAAGCACAATACAGCGGTCGGGCATCGGGCACAGAATGAGTCAAACCCCGTCACCACCTCGTTCTCCTTAGACGTGGATTCAAAAATACCAGCCATTCCGATTACCCTTTCTTAGATGTCTTCCCCGTTTGCTTTCCAGTGGTTTTCCGTTTACCAGCGGTCCTCGTCTTTTTACGAGCCGTCACCTTTCCAGCACGAGCCCTAGCTGCCTTCCGCTTGTCATTGCACCTCTGCTGGAAATTACTCGCCCTTCGACTCTCCTCCGACTTGAACGCCAGGACTGCAACTTCGTATTTGCCAGCCTCAGGATGGAAATTCCGGAACCATTGCTTACCCTTGTGAAACGCACAAGTATGGGATTCATCGCAGGGCGGCGGACACTTCCAATCCAAGCAATGATTTTGGATGTGCTTCACCAAACCTCGCGTCCAGACTTCTTTTTCACAGGTCCCACAGCCTTCACCCCACAAGCAACGGACCTTCTCCTCTGTCCGGGGATCTTTGGTACGAGGGTCGTGGACCATTAAGATGTGCATATGCAGCTCTTCAGGCTTGCCGAAGAGCTCATCGCATCCCCACCACTTGCAGGGAGCAGGGTGGCGAAGAGCGTCCGAGTTGGGGGTTTGAATCGAGTCGATCATAGCTTGAGTTTCTGGACAATCAGGATTGGCGCGAAAAGAGGATTGCCACTTTGGAGTAGGATGAGTATCCTCATCTTCCACCTTGAAATGTTGGGCAACGGTCTGTTCTCCTTGCCTGTTGGGAGAACTCAGATAACCCAACTTCCACACGCCAGGTCGGGTCTCTGCACAGGCACTGTCAATGATGGGCAGAGAATCAACGTCCTTCTTCATAATATTCTCATGGCCTTTGTAGGAATCCCTGGAAAGAGTGTTGGAGTTAGGCGAAATTCCTGCAACAAGTTGGAAAGGCATACATATTAGTATTCAAGCTCAAGTGTTGAATTAGCAAAAACGACTTGTCAAACAGTGGGAGGGAATAGTGGGGCAGTGGGAGCGTGTTCAATGAAGCCATACTTTTTAAGGCCTTTTTATACCTTTTTACCTAGAGGCTAGCAATGACATGGTCTCTGTGTTGATGGGAGAACACAAGGCCACCAAGCCTCATTGCCTCGATTTACGAAAGCAGGTCAGAATCGTGGTACCAGATGCCTATAAACAGCTAGCCTGGTCGCCCACACAGGTGGTTCCTTGTCAACCTCTCTGAGGCCTTGACATACTCATGACAGATTGTAGCTGAATGACTCAAGTCGACCAGCCTCGAGGATACCCCTGAGCCAGACATTTTCTTTATGCCTGAGAGTAAATCAAGAATAGGTACATACACTACGGACACACAGGAATGGCCTCCACCATACGAGAAGCAGAAAAGCTGTCTCAGGATAGTAACAAAACACGGCGATGGTTAATGGCGAGATTCGATTCAAAATAAGAGCAAGAAAATCTCCCCGTCATCCACAAGCGAACACTGAGCGGATGGATGCCAGAATAGGCGCCCGTGGTCCAATAGGTACATGCAGTAAAGCCCAGTCTAACAATCATAACAAAAGCAAACCAAATTTTTCGATCATCAAGCTGCAGCCTGGGGACGCTTCGGCGCAACCTTAGCAGAGCACTGTCCAACTCGTGCATCCTCCGCCGCAAGATACTTCTGGGTGAGACGGACAAGATCCGGCATATGCGCATAATCCGCAAGGTCGATAGTGACCTTGGCCCAATTCTCCGGTGTGAAACGCTCAACGTCCTGCGGCTTGTCATTACTGAACCAGTTCTTGAAAGATGGCGGATCGGCTTTCTCGACCCAACGTTTCTGTGCGATCTTCTCGCCGACGTTGAAGCGGAAGTATGTCCCTTTCTCGCAGAGCGGTTCCGCCATCAGGTTCGCGTGCTCTCCCTTCGTGGTGAGCTCCCACATGCTCTTGACAACGCCGGCTGTGCCGCCAATGTTATCAAAGAGATTGTCGCTCTCGGGTGGTAAGGAGACATTGGGAGACATTCCGGTGCCGATGGTGACGAGACATCCGATGGGACGAGCGAAACCAAAATGCAAACGAGCTTCGCCCATTAACCTGACAGGATCAAGATTAAACACCTTCACTCGGGAAAAATATTTGAAAAAACTTACAGGAGGACTGGATTGTTGAATCCGAGGCCGCCGTCAACATATTCATAATCGTCAAGTTTGATTCGAGGGAAGTAGGTTGGAGCGGCAGAGGTGGCTCTCGCGGCTTCCCAAATCTTGTAGTCGGCAAATGACTTCTCGACGTTCTTGTTCGTATATGTGCGCAAATGGGTGGCAACACGGTTGCTAATATCATCCGCACGTGTAGCCAGAACGAACCTATAAGATGCATAAGCCAAATCGACTCTCATACTGATGAAGGCAGATTCATACACTTTACAGTCACCTACGGGATCGCGCATCGACGCGTCCGGATCTCCAGTCTTCTGCTTCACAACATCCTTGATAGCATTTTCAAGAACAGCCGCGGAGAAACGAGCACCGGTTCTTGCTCCGCTCTCTACTTTGCTCAAAAGATTGGCGTCAAATATCTTGGAAGCCAATTGCTCGTAGTATTTGATGCATTCGTCAACGGTCATCCTGAGTCTGCCAAGCATGATTGCTATGAGTCTTGAAAGAAACGAAGTCAGTCTCTACATCGAAATAATACGTCAATCAATAATTGTAGTACACACCCTCCAGTACTTGTGCCTGCCATCATGTCAAAGTAGTCGCAAGGTCTTGTATCGGGATCTCCAGTAATTTTGCCCAGGACGGCTTTGAGCACATGAAGTGACGAGATTCCTCGAACGCCTCCACCATCTACGGACACGAGTTATCAGTATCATACGGCAAGATTTCCTGACGGCACTGACCAAATGATAGAAGCCTAAGAGGCCTCTCACCAGACCCGTACTGCCGATCCGAACGCAGTTCTTGGGTCAAAAGGGTGGCTTCTACAGAAAGAGAGGGAGCGACGCCTTTCGGTGTTGTGGCGTCTAAGAAAACCCCGAGTTGGTCTTGCAATTTTTGATTGGATTCAACAACGGCATCCCAGTTCACTGTAGGTTTGGCTACTGCCTTTCGAGGTCCTGTCCAGGTCATGGGTGTAAGACATAGATATTGCGAACATGATAAATCCACCTTTATTGGAGATGCGGACGACCAAACGGCCAGTATGGGCGTCTAATTCCCAACCAGGGAACCGTGCACAGGCGCGAACACCAATAACATTCCCTTCCTAACGAACATCCAATGTTCAGCATCAAATCATTAGCATAAATTTAAGAAAACACAACTCACTTCGAGAAGACTAAACATCTCGTGATTCCTCCCAAAAAGCTTTCCGACTTGCTCTTCATCAGATCGTGAATCAGCTGTGGCGGTCCTTGGAATATCATGGCTCCTCCAGACCAAGGCGCGGCCATTCTTGACGACAGGCTCGGTGGCCTCAGGGCTCTGAAGGACGACGAGATCAAACCAGCACCAGATACCTGTGGCATCGTCTGCAGGAAGGCCTTCATGATGAGCGTGGGTGGTTAATTGGATGTCCTCGAGTTTTGGTATGACGTCCGATTCCAAGATCTGGATTCAAAGATATGTGTATTTGGCTTTGGTTGAGCAACGCTTTGATGAAGCGTTGGGAAAATGTATAATGAACGTACGGGAGTGGTGAACCAAATTTGATAGACTTGTTCATCCGACGTGGATTTTACGTGGCAGGTACTGGTGGGTATCAAAGAGTACACTCCATCGTCGATGGTGTCAGGTATATCGTCGGGGGTCTGTGAAGTCAGACTGTTGATCGTCCATGCCATTGGCGAAAACAAATCTACGGGTTATGGGGATTAATATCTGAAGCTTGAAAGTAGCTTAATGTGGCATACCTTCGTTAAGAACCTTCGCCACGAGACGACCTCCTTGTGCGTCATTAACCCAGCCAGAATATTTGGCACAAACGCGAACACCGATGACATTCCCGACCTGTGAGAGAAAATGTGTTTGAGAGAGAAAGAAAAAGAGGAAAACGGTGAAACGAACCTCCAGAACATCTAGAAGGTCTTGTCTACGATCAAACACCACACCAAAGTGCCTCGCAAAAGCCTGGTTTAGATCCTCAGGATCCGTCCGATTTCCATGACTCCTCCACGCATACTTCTTGCCATCTTTCTCCAAAACCTCTTCGGAGTGTTGATCTCTAAATATCACCAGCTCAAACCAGCTCCCCGCCTGGACTTTGATCAGTTCGTCTGAATCAGAATGACCATGATCTCGAGAATCGGTCTGAAGCTGGAGTTGGACGGCTCGATAAAGAAAAGAACGGTCGATCGGATCGGACTTGAACCAGAGCTGCGAGACGAGATTGTCGTCGGTGGCTTCTACACGACAGGGCGTGGAGGAGCGGGCGATTTCGAGGATCGACATCGAGGAGTATTATCGATTCAATAACGTCCGGGTGCTGTATAGGATTTCTGGATGAAATTCGGTAGCATTTTATATGTATGTTCGCAAAGTGTTTTAGGTCGTTCTTTTCGATAATCGGCACCCTGTCTGGGCACTGCAACGAGGCAGAAACTGAGATGAAAACAAAGAGCTCGACACGCGTGATCGAATAATTGAGATTATTTAGGCAACATACCCATGCAACAGAGTCCGATATAAAGGATATTGTGCGGAGAATCCCCCCTTGATAAGTCAGGGAGAAGACTTGGAAGTGAAAGACTTGAGCGGTGGCGACACACATGATGCCGCCACGATGCCCAGTTGGAGGTATGTCGTCGAAGGCATGCCGTTCAAAGAAGTTCGCAGTGGTAGGTCCTGGCCTGATTAAGTCCTGTCGGACAGCAATCTTATCAGCGTTCAGCAACCAGTAAGCTCGCAGCGTGCCTATTATGGGGGAGTATGCACTGCTTCCAGGCAGCCCTTTTGATTCACTGTGTTTTAAACATGCACACCATTGGAGCAATCGACATCTTAGAGACCTTGAGATTCGAGAATCGCGATGACCTGGAATATGGTAGGGGTACAGGCCAGTGACGAACTTGAACGAAGGTTGGACGTTGGACGTTGGTTGAACACGAAGGACGGAAGGTGACCGGTGTGCGGGTGAGCGGTGAGCCTGGGTGACGTGACTGAGAGTGACGCAGAGCACTTGCAGAGCACAGTGGAGTCTTGGCGGCTGCCCACTCACACAGGCTGAGCAAGGACTCAGAAGCGGCGCTTATGCTTTATCCAAGTCGTCAGAGCACCACAAGACACCTGGAAATAAAAAAAATAAGGTAGTGGACAATTACAAGACGGTATTGTCAAGAACACTATTTGAAAATTCCCAGTCAATTGAACTCAATGGTAATTCCCGAAACCAACACAAAACAGTGAACATAAACAAAACATCAAAATTTCGAATGGCCATTACACTGCATCTATTGAGATGCGCGTCAAAGACTTTGTTGTTCCACTTCCGCTCTAAGGGATGAGAGCTGCTCCATCACCATTTTAACCACATCCCACCACTGAAAGTCACCGTTGTCATCGGTTTGAAGTTGACATCTACCTCTGACGAGATTTGGGAAATAATGTTCGAGGAACCGCGCTACTAGACCAGCCAGTTGTGTTGAAAAAGACGGATCATCAGTGTGGTTTACGATATTCCGTGGCAAGATCAAAAGGCATTTAAGCGGATGATGTGGGGTGGGCCGTGGATGTTGGCATTCTTGGTGGAGAGACTCGGACGAAGGAGTGTGCAGCGTGAAGTCGATTGGAATAGTGACATCCATCAATCCTGGGCAGCACTGCGCCAGGACGCGCAAGCTTTTCAAGGAAGCCGCGGAATGCGCAGCATGTCTGGGAGGTCGCAACTCCAAGGTTTGCATATTTCGCCATGCACCATTTTCGGAGAGGTAACGAATCGGCTCATCCAAGTTGGTGGGTAATACCACATGTGAAATATCCAAAGAAGAAAGTTGCCGACAATGGATGAATGGACTCAGGACGTCGGTGCTGGCATGAGCGGACACGGGTCCTACGACTCGAGTTGGATTATCAACGACAAGGGTGAAGCTTTTGACATTCCGGCCAACACGACACATTTCCGCTGTACAACCTTGTATGGACGCCTGAGTCGCTGTATCCGAGTAACATGAGATGCACTTCAATTCCGGTGCTACGGCAAAACATTGAAGTATTTTCCGCAACGACGTGGAAAGACCCCCGATGTCCAGAGAGTTCAGTGCTTGAAATCCTTTGGTTCCTTTTCTGATCGTCGAGGGCGTGTCGTCCACGTCCACCCTTACTGTCAGACCCAGGTAGCGAAGATCAGGCAAATCTTGGAGGTCCTGGAGGAATGATGTGGTGATTGGAGAACTCGAAGTGTGGAACCAGAGGTCGACATGTTGTAATCTTCTGAAGCTTTTGAGAAAGCCAACAATGTCATGGGACAATATGCCATATAATGTGAGTTGTTGTAAAGCGGTGGCTTTTTCCGAAAGATGAAGAAGGAAAGACGATATAAGTGATTCATTCTGTGAAGTAATATCGTCGAGTCTTATATTTGACAGAAGCTTCCCGTGTATGAGAAACAATGGAGCATAATCCTCGATACCATCAGACTGGTGAGGTTTCCATAGATGGAGAGCCTTCAACGCGGGGAATAATGGCTGACTATTGGATACGGTTAAGAGTCGGTTGATGGAATGGCCAGCAATGTTTTCCAGAAAGGTTTCGATCTTCAATCCTCGGATTTTTCCTGCGTACATTCTGAATCGTTCCATGTGAGCGGATTGGATCACCCCAGTGAACACCTACGGCAAAAGGTTCATAAATATCATCATCAGGTTACCACCGAGCTCTGAGCCATACTAAACTCACATAAACATCGTTCACCTTGTTAAGTGTCGGTAAGATTTCGAATAGAGGTGTTAGAGATTCCATGCATCTCCACAGGAGATCCGAAGCTGGTTTGAAGAAAGATCTGCACGTCAAACATGCAAAACGCAATGCTGTAAGCGTTGACTCTTGGGGTCTACCACTAACACAGACAACGTCGCTGGAAAACGTATGCGGTTCAAAGAACGAAAAGATGTCTATGAGAAGATCTTCATTGTGAAGGACCTTCAGCTGGGGTGGGACAGCTCTCAAATTTCTTCGATAAGACAAGCCAATGTTATAGTCGATCCTGGTCGTCAACGTCGATCCACCATCTTCGGGACTATGAGGTGTCGAGTCTGCCATGAAAGCGAGAGCGTACGGATGCGATACGCAGTAGATGATGAGATTCTATATCAAGGTGGGCGAGGGTGGACGGTGACCACCAAGTCCCACAGGGCCACGAGTCTTTGAACGCGAAAGGAAGCTTCAAGCTTCAAGGCTTGTTGAAGCTTGTTGAACTATTGTAACTACAGTATTTCAGGACGCGCCAAGCAGAGAATTTGGGTTGATATGTGTGTATCTTTCCAGTTGAGAGACGAGTTCGTCGTGTGCCAAATCGTCACTGGCTGACGGAGGAGCCTGGAGACTTGCTAGAGACCGAGAGTGGTGACGGTATAGAATCAGACGGCCACGGTGTTTATTCACAACCACCACATTCCCACGGATTAAATAGGACTTCGACTTGACTTCGACAGAAAAGCAAAAGACGGTATCGGTTACGAATATTTGAATAATCCAAGGCAAGTAAGTACAGATCTTGAACCTGATAATACAAAACATCCCAATTTTGAATGGGCATTTGAATACTTGTGCTGTGATACTGTATACGTTTCAATTTATTATAGACTTTAAATTGTTTGTTCCGTCAGAGTAGATTCTTTTTCAGCTCTAAGGGACGAGAGCTGCTCCATCATCATTTTAACCACTATCCACCACTTCAAGTCACCTTGGTCATGAGAATCAAGTTGACATCTACCGCCGACGAGATTCGGGAAATAATGTTCGAGGAACCGCGCTACTAGACCAGCCATTTGCGTTGAGGAAACCGGCTCATTGGTATCGTTTATCACATTCCATGGCAAGATCGAAAGATTCTTAAGCGGATGGTATGGAGTCCGCGGATGTTGGCGTTCTTGCTGGAGAGACAAAGGTGTGTGTAGCGTGAAGTCGATTGGAATAGTGATAAATATCAAATTTGGGCAGCTCTGCGCCAGGATGCGCAAGCTTTTCAAGGAAGCCGCAGACTCTGCAGCACGTCTGGGAGGTTGCAAACTCAAGGTCTGCAAATTTCGCCATGCACCATTTTCGGAGAGGTAACAAATTGACTCATCCAAGTTGGGTAATGGCGCGTATAGGATAATCAAAGAAGAAAGTTGCTGACAATGGATGAGTGGACTCAGGATGTTGGTGCTGGCATGAGCGGACATAGGTCCTACGACTTGGGTTGGATTAAGAAGGATATAGACTCCAAGGGTGAAGCTTTCAACATTCCGTCCAATGCGACACATTTCCGCTATATAACCTTGTATGGACGCCTGATCATGAGTTGCTGCATCCGGGTGACATGAGATGCGCTTCAATCCCGGTGCTACGGGAAAACATTGAAGTATTTTCTGCAACGATGTGGAAAGGCCACCGATGTACAGTGAGTTCAGTGCTTGAAATCCTGTGGTTCCTTTTTTGATCGTCAAGGGCATGTCGTCCATGTCCTTTACGAACAGTGTCAGGTCATAAAGATTAGGCAGATCTTGGAGGTCCTGGAGCAATGATGCGGTGATTGGAGAACTCGAAGTGGGGAATGAAAGGTTGACACATTGTAATCTTCTGAAGCTTTTGAGAACCGAGCCAACAATGTCATGGGACAATATGCCATATAATGTGAGATGGTGTAAAGCAGTGGCTTTTTCCGAAAGATGAAGAAGGAAAGACGATATAAGTGATTCATTCTGTGAAGTAATATCGTTGAGTCTTATATTTGACAGGAGGTTCCCGTGTAACAGAAACAAAGGAGCATAATTCTCGATATCTTCAAGGTCGGAAGGCGCCGATATTTGGACAGTGGTCAATGCTGGGAAGAATGGCTGAATATTGGATATGGTCAAGAGTCGGTGGACGCAATGGTCTGCAATGTTTTCTGAAAACGTTCGGATCGCCAATCCTCGGATTTTTCCTGCATACATTTTGAATCGTTCCATGTGTATGGATTCGATCTCCCCAGTGAATAGCTATGACAAAGGTTCATAAATTTCACCAGCCTACGACCAAGCTTGACGCCATACTCACATAAACATCGTTCACCTCGACAAATGTCGGCAAGATTTGGAATAAAGGCGTCAGAGAGGTCATGGATCTCCACAGGAGATCCGAAGCTGGTTTGAAGAAAGATCTGCATGTCAAACATGCAAAACGCAACGCTGTAAGCGTTGACTGTTTGGGTCCACCTCTAACACAGACAGCGTCGCTAAAAAACCTATGCGGTTCAAAAAACGCAAAGATGTCTATGAGGAGATCTTCATTGTGAAGGACCTTCAGCTCAGGCCGGACATCTCTAGATTTCTCCGATAAGACAGGCGGCTTCCATAGTCATGAGAATACCCGTACCTGGTCGTCAACATCGATCTATCATCCTCGGGAATATGGGCTTCTGAGTCTGCCATGAAAGCGAGAAGATACAGATGCGCCACCAAGTAGATGAGCGTGGATGGTTAATCAAGGTTAATCAAGCCCTACAGCGCCACGAGTCTTTTGACGTGCTCTTCCCCGTGAAAGGAAGCTTCCAAGTTCGCCGATTAGTCAGGCCGTGCTTCAAGCTTCAAGGTTCAAGATTCAAATATTCAAGGCTTGTTGAAGTTGACTAGTGCGGACTGGCAGTGGTGATCCGGTGAACCATTGAACTTGTGGTATTGCAGGGTGCGTTAAGCAGGGACTCTTGGGTGGACATGATGATACAGTTGAGAGATGAGTGTCGTCGTGTGCCAAGTCGTCGTTCGTCGTCGTCGTCGTCGTCGTCGTCGTTGGCGCATCAAATAAGTCGGGTATTCAAAAATTCAAATTCAGACGAAGAGGACGTCCACAACAAAAAAAAAACTCCGAAAAACGTCTTGCACAAAAACACACACACACCCTCGAATTCTTTATTACTCAAGTCGAAGTAACGCAACGACCGCGACGGCAGAGCAAATACAAATGAGAAGGGTATATTGCACAGAAAAGGAGTATTGAAATAATAATAATAAAATCAAACACTAATAAAAAAAACCAATGAAAAAGAAACATGCAGACTGTGACTTCAAGTTCCGGAGGTGGTGTCGCCGTGGCAAAAAAAAAAAAAAAAGAAAAGAAGAAAAAAATCTACTTACTTACTTACTAAAAACCTGTAACGCCAACCTACAGAGCTTCAGTCAAAGCCCAGTCGGAATTGGATGAGAGGGTGAGGGCGAGGGAAAGTGAAAGTCAACAAAAAGACTGGCAGGACGTCCCTGCGTCCTGTCATCCTGCCAGTGATTCTGTCTTCAGGTCATGGCGTCAAACGTTGAAGGTCAAGGTATACATAGAAGCCACAAAACCACAAGTGAGAGGAAAGAAAAGACAACAACAACAAGAAAAAAAAACGGGGGGGATATATGTAACACAAGGGTGAAAAGAAAAAAATAAAAATTTGGATCGAGTGGAAGGAAGGGAGGGAGTGAAGGAGAGGAGGGGTGAAAACCAGGACGTCGTCGTCACGATCAAAAGAGATATATCTACAAAAAGGATATTGGAAGAGGGGGGTGGTAGGGAACGATTGAAATGTGGTGGTGGTGCTAGTGTCGGTGGATAATGATGATGAGGGGGGGAAGGGGAAACGAAAACGAAAGGGTCGCCATCACGTCCGAAAATGGCGCACCAGCGTCCCGTGCTGCCTCCACTTCTTCGCCGCTCACTTCACTTCACGACATCCTCCATCCTCATTCCAACACACTTTCTTCATAATCTCATCCCACACAGACTCTCTCTCTCTCTCTCTCTCAAATCCCACCATAAACATCATCCTGATCATACATCGAATACGCCGACGTCCGTTTCGCAGCGACGCTCGTCGGTGCAGCGGCAGGAACAGGGGCATTCGAAGTCGAACCCGAAGAGGAACTCCCACCGCCGGAGGTAATTCCAGGAGGACTCAACTGCACAGGCTTCATCTTCACATCCCTATGATACTTTCCCCCTTCACCCGTCTCGTCCACATACGCCGGTGGAGGCGCCGCGTCTCCATCTATATCTGGATGGCTCGAGTCCCCGTGATCTGACGATGACGACGACGACGAAGCGAGACGGAGAGAGGGTACCTGGCGATCAGCGACGACAGGGGAGGTAGGGGCGCTGGACGGCGCAGGCGAGCGGGAGAACGGGTTCGGGAGGGCGTTCAGGTTGTGATTATGTTGTGGTACGGGCGCATAACCCCCAGCGTAGAGATGGGCTTGATCTTGAGCTTGAGCTTGAGCGGCAGGATATTGTTGATAAGGATATTGTGGATGTTGATTCCTTTGCTGTTGCTGGAATCGAGGATCGTAAGGCGCATAGGCTCCGGGAGCGTATGTCCCTGGGACAGGCGGCGCGCCGTACCCAGCCTGCTCGTAATGAGCACCGTATGGTCCAGGAGAGGGTACGGCAGGCAGTCCATTATACATCGCCCCAGGTGCAGGCGGTGGGATGTTGTTGTTGTTCGCGCCGGCTCCTCCATATTGCCCAAATGACCCTTGCTGATGCCCGTACGCCAAACTCGGCATGGGGGGCGGGACGTTGGGGTTATTAACAGGCGTGCCATTATTGACATGCCTCTCAATCATCGTCGGTGGGCGTGGTCGCGAACCCGTCGTCGAGTTATTGATGTTATCCTTCTCAGTCAACATCACCGCCGACCTCCTAAACACGGCTGGGTCGAACACCTCCGCTCCTCCTTTCCTCTTTGTCCTTAATCGGCGGAGGAAGAACCCAGCGATCATGCAGATGAGGAGGATAGCTCCAGCTGCGCCTGCGATGACGCCGATGAGGGTGGTGGTCTTGAGTCCTGAACTGCTATCTGGATCGCGGTTGGAGGAAGAGGAGGTAGAAGAGGCGGAGGGGATGTGATGGGCGGTGGAGGAAGGGGTGAGGACATCGGAAGTTGAGGAGACGAGGGCGCGGTCTATAGTTGTTGATGGGAGGAGAGACGCCGACTTAAAAAACACAAAGTTCAATTGACTAGATGGGGGTTGTTAGATAGGTATGCCGCTTACCGAAGTGGAAATACTTGAGGATTTAGGGATATCTGAGGATGTAGAGGAAGCCACTGAGGCGACTGAAGACGTAGAAGCCGCCGAGGCGGAAACGGACGCAGAGGCCTTTGCGGGAACACTACCAGAAGTGGTCGGTTTGGCTGGTGTCGTGGTGGGGACTTTCGGCGGAATGATAAGTGTGATTTTCGGTGGAGCAGTTGTGGTAGCTACTGGTACTGAGAAGCAAAAAGACAAAATAAATTAAACGTCGATTACCCCAGGAATAACATCACAAATATTGATGCGGTACATACCTTTGTCCTTGGCGGTGGTGGTGACGACGGCGCGGGCCAAAAGCTCACGAAGGACATCATCTGGCTCGCCACTATCCAAATTATACCGTGCGAGGGCTTTGGCATTCCGTTTCCGGTGCTCCTCTGCAGCTCTGCGTCGTGCGTTTTGTTGAAGAGTCATCTTTGCGGATCGATAGAGAAAAGACAGTTCAAGTGCCAAGAGTTAAGCTATCTAAAAGCTAATAACAGGAGAAAGCCGTGAAGAAGGTCGAACTTTCGTCGAGGAGCTGAACAATGCTCGAGGGGTACGTGAAAATGGTTCTGGTGGGCAAGGGTTTTGGCGTGAAGTATTAGGTTGAAAGAGTGGAATGGTTTTGAGTTAAAGACCGTGTGTTGGTTGGTGCAAGAGAATGGATATGCCGTTGGCAACGCTGGCTCAGAGGAGGGCTCGGGATGAGGAGGGGGAAGACGAGAGGAGGAGGAGGGAGACAACGAGGACGTTGGGGGAAGAGAGAAGGAGGCGAGGGTGGGAGAAACCACTCCAATTCTGCTCTCATTCCCAATTAGGAAGGTAGTGTTCCCCCTTAACCAATCAGATTCCGTTCACGTGGCCGTGTCCCTAAACAAATTAATAAAAATCATTTTTTTCGGCGTTGACACCTGCCACCATCACGACAACAAAAGGTCCCATGCTTCACCCCACTCCACTCCCCATATGTTTCCGTTTTGCAGAGAGAAACCTATTCGGCTGCAGTCTCCGCTCCCCAACCTCTCGCTCTCACTTATGTCCCTCAACAAATGAGACAAAGGATTACTGGAAAGAGAACATGACGGTCGCATTGACAAGCGGGTCAGGTTCATCTCTGCTTTCTCCCAGCTCTCAACGACCGCCAGCCGCTCTCTTATGCCAGTCAGTGTAATCTGAACCTTTGCGGATACATAATCACCACTACCTCCGCCTGGCACGCGCCCTCGGCGCGAACTATGTCAATGAGCGCTTGAGCATCTGGACCAAGTCTCATCAAGTTCAAGTCTCCTACTGATGTAGTTTTGAGTTTGTTTTGTTCTGAGGCCAGACGTTTGTTCGACATCTCGGTAATCCTATGATGAATACAATCCCACACCACTCCGCCGACTTCCCAGACTACACACTCACTTAGACCACTTTAATCTGACAGGTCAAGTCTCGATGATGCTATCGTCGACATAGTACGGACTTATGTGACGTCGCGACCTTTCCTTTCATTTATATGCTTCCCTGGTCCTATTCGTCTCCCCAGAGCGGGGCAGGTACATGTCCAGGCTGTAAAAATGATGTCTATCGACAGATTCTTTCCGAGACCTGGCTTGCTGCCGACTGACTGTACCCGTTGTTGAAAGAATATGGCGTAAATTTGGTTTTTCTTACATATAATGGGGTCCGGAAAGAGATATTGTTGTGCTGAAATACTTGAGCTACTTCAAGTTATCGTGGGCTTCTGGGATGGCATACCGTTCACAAGACGTATGTCTGTCTCGCTGCAGTTCCCCAACATCATGTCAGGGGATGAAGTCATTTGCATTATTCATAATCAGCGTAGACTACTTAAGGAAATCCATCAATGGTTTTTGATACGCCCACCTTCCGAGGTTTACGAGTGGTTTTATCAGACAGACGCATAATACTCTATGACGTCTACATGAACGAATTGTCCTATGGTCCATACGACTAAGTATGACCAACTGGTAACAGTCCACCCAACAGACGTTCCACACACACGACTTGTTGAGTCAAACGATCATCATGATGAAATCCACAGTGCTTCTGCCGAACCTTCAGCAAGCCTGCAGACTGTCGGAATATCTCAGTCGGGAGGACAAATACTGAGCAGCATAATACTAGTGTCAACCAACATTTCAGATTGCTTTCGACAGAGTCCAGGTCACAGACAAGGGACAGAACGACTCGGACAAGGCGCTGGCCAATGATAAGTTAAACGGAAACTCTCGGCCCGGCCCATCCGGTTTTTTCCAGATTTCGCTGTTCGGACTGGGACCTGGGTCAATCATCTTCAACGTCAACGACAACGACAACGACAACATACACCATACCTCACCTCCTCTACAGCCCTTCCTTTTCGCAAGGTTCTCAAATCTTCCGTGATTTTGGAAGCTACCAACCTGCGCCATCGCCCTGTAGTATCCGGGCCACCCCATTCGTTAAACGGTCGAACGCACACACACGACTAGGACTTGGAGTAACTTGTGTCTGGTGTGCCCTTAACCTCGGAGTCAAGAGCCTGAAGACGATAGGTGAGCATCCCAATCCTTTTTTTGTTTGTTATTGGAAGGAGTATCGGAGATACTCATGTCGGACAGGATTCAGAGAAACTTTTGCATTTTTTCTACCCGTCTGCGATCCCGAATCTTACTCGCAAACCACACAAGGCCCTCCTCCCATTCAACATCTATTGTATATTCTAACTCCGGTACAAGGGCTGGTGATTACACGAACATGCAGCGAAATATCAACCTCCTCTCCCTCTCGTCGTGCTCGCGACACCCATCCTCTCCGTCACATTCTCGGAACGTGCTACGGTTTCTGAAGGCTAAGGGGTGCAAAGATTCGACGAGGAGAGGAGTTCATTCTTCTTCTCCTGCAGCCTCCGTTGCAGCAGCAGGAGCAGCAGCAACCTCAGCCTCAGCGTCAACCTCTACTTCGACTTCGTCGTTGAAGAACCCAACGTTCACGTCCTTCTTTTTTCACAATGCACAGTGGATGAGTGCTGGAAGTGGGAGTGGGAGTGCATCGGAGTCGTTGAGAAAGAAATCACTACGGACGAGTATCGAAGATCTCGCGTATCGGCCATTGGTCTCCACAGAAGAGACCACTCCACTCTCAGGGTATAAACCACTCGAAAACCCAACAGGCCTCAAACTCTTGAAAGTATACAACCAGCTCGCCAAATCCAACCTCACCATCCTCGTCGTCCTCACCTCCATGTCCAGCGTCGCACTCTCCCCCTTCCCAGCCACACTCCCCGTCCTCCTCTCCACAGCGCTCGGCACGGTCCTCTGCTCCGCCTCCGCCAACACCTTCAACCAACTCCAAGAAGTCCCCTTCGACGCCCAAATGGCACGCACGCGCAATCGGCCGTTTGTCCGTCGCGCCATCACACCTTTACACGGTGTGCTCTTTGGTGTTACGACGGGTGTGGCGGGGACAGCCGTGTTGTGGGGGATGACCAACGCGCTCACGGCCGGGTTGGGACTCGCGAACGTGGTCCTGTACGCGGGTGTGTATACGTGGATGAAGAGGAGGAGCATATGGAACACCTGGGTCGGCGCGGTGGTGGGTGGGATCCCGCCGTTGATGGGCTGGACGGCGTGTGGTGGGAGACTCTGGCCTGAGACGTGGACGATGGAGTCGTTCCCGCTCTTCCTCCCGACGTCCGTCGCCGACGCGCTGTCAGCCTACATCCCAATCCCGAGTGTCGATCTGACGACGCTGGACAACCCGTTGGCGCCCCTGGCGTTCTTCATGCTCTTGTTCAGCTGGCAGTTCTTCCATTTCATGCCGCTCTCGCATCTGGTGAGGCAGTCGTATGCACAGGCTGGGTACAAGATGCTCTCTGTCCTCGACACCCGGAAAAACACCCTCGTCGCGCTCAGGCATACCCTCCTCTTGCTCCCCGTGTGCAGTGTCCTCTTCCCGATTTCGGGTCTGACGACGTGGTGGTTCGCGGTGTCGAGCCTCGTTCCGAACTTGGTGTGTGCGAGGGGTGCGTGGAGGTTTTGGAGGAGGGGCGGGGAGAAAGAGGCGAGGGTGTTGTTCCAGCAGAGTTTGTGGTATCTGCCTGTGGTGATGGGGTTGATGATGTTCCATAAACAGGGCATGGAGTGGTTGGAATGGCTGGGTGTCGTAGATAAAGAGACAGAGAAGGAGGAGATAGAGCATTGAATAGAATAAGTTATCCAAGTCTGACTGCTTTCCACCCCTTATGTACATCAAAGTCAGGTGTTCTGCCAATATCTTCGAGCTTCAAGCTTCAAGCTTTCTCCTCTTCCAATTATTTGTCAACAAAGTTCCGCCAACCCTCAGATTACTCACCCCTTTAAAATGGACGACGCCAAATTCTACATGGTGAAACTGTGGTGGACTCTCACCCCAAAAATGGAAGAGGAGAGACTGAGGCCAGCAATGATTCTGAGTCGAGCGGGGATCCCATGTCTCATACACGGTGCAGACGCTCTGGCGTTCGCGTATTCGGCGCCGGTGATGCCTTCTGCATTGCAGATTTTCGTTTCAAAACAACATCTGGAGCGCGCTAGGGATCTGATATTGGCGTCTGGGCTCCCTTTCCGTCGTTACACTGGCATCAGCGGATACAACGAATCTATCTTCGCTGACCCGGCTCGTACGAGAATTTACCCTAACGCTATCTTCCTGGAGTGTACAGTCGATTACAGACGTAAGGATGCTTTCGAGGTCGAAGGAGAGCATCCGGATATGATCATCATCCATCCTGAAGATGACTTCAGTGTCAACGTCGCGGATCACACTCGCTCTGTTGCATTGCCTCCATTCCCAGACAACATCCGGTTCCCGACCAAAACCGCCTTTCTAGACTCGATAATCGAGGCACGGCTGGACCCTAGCTATGGTCGGTATTCGGACAGGACAAGCGGGAAGTTCGCTACTTGGATACATACAGTGGTAGAACACTGCATTTCCTCGAATCCGCATGTCCTTCCGAATGGTGACCTGGCACCCGAAGCTGAAGCTCTCCTTCGTTCTCTCAAGCCCGAAAACCAGCCGTACATGGAGGCGTTTCTGAGGCGACAGACTCCGCCTCTTGGCATCGACCGCCATCGAGATATTCGAAGAGAGGTACTCAGAAAGCTAGGGTATGGATGTCATTATTTTCTATGTATTTTTTGTGTTTGTGGATTGCTCATTTTATTTTTGTCAGAAAAACTGAGCTAGCAGATAGGCCAGTGCCACAAAAACCCCCTGGAAATATGGCATTCATGTACGTGTATCGCCGGTGGCTCGTGGTCTTGTCCAGCACTTCCTGATTCATTCTTTACAGTAAGGCATTGCAGAGGGTGCGAGAGGAAAAAAAAGCGCTCGAAGCGAAGAAGGCGCCTGAAGCTCAACAGAACCCGAGGGTAGTATTGATCCCGAAGACTTCAAGTCAGAGGTGAATGAGGGTTGTTGTCCTCCGCTCCTGTAAAACATTGCTGACTCGGAGCATTCGTTCATTTATCAGTCGTCCATTTTCTACTTCCGCTATTGATCTGCGAAGGGGATCGACTCTTCTCAGGCTGGTCCAGAAGGTCATGATGAGATAGATTCTTTGTTTATTTTGATTCTGGTATACTTAAATCTGATCATCTTGGAACACTTTCAAGCACATTTCCACTGTCCATATTGTTCCGTAGACCTGAACCTGAGTTGGCCATTTTCGACTTGTTCCTAATGGCCTTGCTGTAAAGCAAGGCACCCCCTGCTTGTGCTTGGCACCCTTTGCCTCTCATCGCCGTGTCAAGCATCAACAAATAAAAGTTTACCTAATACTTACCTAGGCGGGGCCGCCGGGCCGCCGTCCTCTTCCAAACTTTCTGCTTCTATTTGTCAGAGGGTTTCCTCCTTCGAGCTTTCTCTCCTCCTTCAACAACTTTTCGCCAACCCTCAGATGACTCAACCCGGTGAAATGGATGATGAGGAGTTCTTCACGGTCGATTTTTGGTACACTGTCACTCCGCAAATCGAAGAGGAAAGATTGAGGGCAGTAAGGGTTCTGAGTGAAGCGGGGATCCCATGTCTCATACACGGAGAAGACGCTCTGGCGTTCGCTCATTCGGTCGAGGTGATGCCTTCTGGGTTACAGATCATTGTTTCAGAACAACATATAGAGCGCGCTAGGGATTTGATACTGGCATCGGGCCTTCCTTTCCGTCTTTTCACGGGCAACGACAGTGATTGGAACGAATCCATCTTCTCCGACCCTGCTCGTTCAAGGGTTTACCCTAACGCTCTCTACCTGGAGTGTACATTCGACTACAGCCCTGAGGGTGCTTTCGAAGTTGAAGGAGAGCATCCGGATATGATCATCATCCATCCTGAAGATGACTTCAGTGTCAACGTCGCGGATTACACTCGCTCTATTGCATTGCCTCCATTTCCAGACAACATCCGGTTCCCGACCAAAACCGCCTTTCTAGACTCGATAATCGAAGCACGACTAGACCCTAACTATGGTCAGTATTCTTACAGGATGAGCTGGAGGTTCACCGCTTGGATATACTGGTTGGCAGAGTGCTGCAGTGGATCAAATTCGCATGTCCTCCCAAATGGCGACCTGGCACCCGAAGCCGAAGCGCTCACGCGTTCTCTCAAACCGGAAAACCAGCCGTATATGGACGCATTGTTGAGGACTCCGGAGTCTTCACCTCCTAACATCAACCATCATAGAACAGTTCGAAGAGAGATACTCAGAAAGCTGGGGTATGGATGTCTATATCTATTCATTTGTGTCTATTATGGATTGATCATTTTAACTTGTCAGAAAAATTGAGCTAGCAGATAGACCAGTGCCACAAAAACCCCCTGGAAACATGGCACTTATGTATGTGTATCAGGTCGTGGTTTTATACAAAACCTCCTCATTCATTTGTTATAGTGAGGCATTGGAGAAGGGGCTAAAGTTCAAGAAAGCGCTCAAAGCGACGCAAGGTCTTGAAGCAAAGAAAGCGCCCAAAGTGAAGAAGGCGCTCGAAACGAAGAAAGCGCTCGAAGCGAAACAGAACTTGAGGGTACTGATCCCGAAAATTTCACGACAGAGGTAAAAAAAAAGCACAGTGTTGTCTTACTGCTGAGTATTCATTTGTTTCTCAGTCGTTTGTTTGCCACTTCCGCCATTGGTCTGCGAAGGGGATCAACTCTTCTCAGGCTGGTCCGGAAGGTCGTGATGAGATAGATTCTTTGTTTATTTTAATTGCTGTATAAATTTGATCATATTCCAATACCTTCAAACACATTTCAGCAGACAATTCCGAGGAGCAGAAAGCAAAAGGTCAAAGATATGCTATAAGTGCATCGAAAGCTTAACTTTCTTGCTCTGCTCACTGGATAGTCTTCGGTTCGAATTTTTTGATTTTGATCTCAAATTTGAACCACTGCTCCACGCTGTTCTAGTACTACAGACCCCAAAATTCCAGTCTCCATGCTCATTTGAAACATTGGCGTATCATGCAGTATGCTGCGCTTTCAGCATCACAGGAATAGAGCAACGGGCGCTAAACTTCAAACGATGACCCGTCATGAAGAAGTCTGGGGGAACGCCAGTCCAACGCCAGTCGCTACCCACCTGCATGGTACGGCACCATCCACCATATAACTCGTGAGCGCTGAAGGGTTGGAGGTGAAGGATTTGAGAAATTGAGAGGGGAAGAATATGTCGGAAAGTTCCTAGAGTCATGATTATGCCGATCATGCCGCCCATACCGAATGTCCGTGAGGGATCATCAATGATGTACAACTTTCTTCTCTCCCTTTATCAACTCACACCTTCGATATGCACGAGTTCTGTGACGAATGTCCCTACGCTACACAATTCCAAGAGGAGAGACTGAGGGCAGCAAAGGCCCTGAGTCGAGCCGGGATCCCATGCCTAATACATGGAGAAGACGCTCTGGCGTTTGTTCATTGGGTACCGGTGGTGCCCTTCCCATTGCATGTCGTTGTTTCAGAACAGCACATGGAGCGTGCAAGGGACGAGATATTGGGTTCGGGCCTTCCTTTCCGTCTTTTCACAGGTATCAGTAGTGACTACAACGAGTCCATCTTCGCCGACGCAGCTCGTTCGAGGGTTTATCCTAACTCTATCTATCTGGAGAGGACGTTCGACTACACTTGTCATGCCGATGTCGAGGTTCATGGAGAGCATCCGCACATGATCATCATCCATCCTGAAAACGACTTCAACGTCGATGTCATAGATCACACTCGCTCCGTCTCGTTGCCTCCGTTTCCAGACACCATCCGCTTCCCGACAAAAGCAGCCTTCCTCGACTCGATCATCGAAGTACGACTCGACCCTAGAAGTGGTCAGACTTTTACCAAGACGAGCATGGTCTTTGCGGTTTGGATTGAATATGTGGAGGATTATTGTATTCGAGCGGATCCAGTCGTTCTACCGAACGGAGAGCTGGCGCCTGAAGCCGCAGCGCTGATACGTTCGCTCAAACCGGAAAACCAGCCGCAAATGGAGGCTTTTCTCAGGAAGTCACGGTCTCCTGGCTTTTTTGACATCACCCACCATAGACATCTTCGAAGAGAGGTGCTGAGAAAGTTAGGGTGCGCATTTAGTCTTCGTGTTGATTAACTTTCATTTGAATTTCAATTTGGTCAGGAAAACTGAGCTAGCGGATAGGCCATTGCCTCGATTACCCCCTGGGAATCCAGATTATCTGTGAGTTGTATAACCTACCAGTTGCTATGTGCATACCCTTCGTTCTATTTTAGCAAGGACATGCCGAAAGAGCGAGAGGCGCTAAGAGCGAGGTTGCTCTCATCAGGGCAGCGCCAACTAACAGTGGCGGCGGCAATCTCGTACATGCCGTCGAGTCAGGCGGCTGGTCAGAGGTGAATTACTTAAATGCCTTTTCGTAAAACTTTGTCTGTGACTTTTGCTGAGTATTCTATTTTATCTTATCAGCCGGCGTTCGTTTTCTACTACACCTCCCGTTGCCCTGCGTAGGTCTTCAGCTCTTCTCAGGCTGGCACAAAAAGCCATGAGGCCGTATTAGAGTATTTGTAAACTTTGGGTCGTGGCGTGTGTTGTTTTGTGCATAGCTTCCTCGTTCATTCCTTATATCAAGGCTTTGGAGAAGGGAGCAAGAGACGAAGAGAGTGTGCTCGAAGCGCAGCACAACGCTTTCGGTGAGAGGCGAATGGTAATTGCTGTCATCTGTTCGTTAATTTCATTCTTCAGGCTGGCGCAGAAGGTCCCGAGGCCTTAGCTTCTATCCCAATGTTGGCCAACTCAATACCCAACTCACGACCTAGGCTATGGAGCTATCCCAACTTCACCCACCTAGGAGGGTTAAATAACCTATGCTGGCCTATAGATTCAGAAACGAGGAGAACGTCGATGATATGGGAATAAACAATAATAACCAGTTCTGTGTGCCCGTGATGCACCAGAAGTTGTGCCCACAAGGTCTTATGTATGCCCGTGGTAAATGGCAATCTGTCCTTGACCGCTAGCTAAATGTTAACAAAAAATAGGCTCACTTTGATATTCGCATAGACGCCCAGACTCTCCTCTGAACCTTCCTCCTGCTGCTGACCTAATAAATTTTCCAATTGTGGATGTGGGCGAAGTATGCAAGCCTGGTTACTGGTCGAGGCGTGGGTGGTGTTTCAGGAGTTTTTTGACCGTACCTGTGATGATTGTGGTTGAACTCTGATGATGGAAGAATGGTCGAAGTGTTCAACGTTCAAGGCTGGGCAATTACAGTTGATACTAGATATGAAGTAAAGTGGATTGCGTTGAGCTATACTCTGAGTTTACGTCGTTTTTGAAAGCGAAAAAGAGAGACGGTCCAGAAATAGTTCTAGCCTGATGTGGAAGTCGAAATCAGAAGGATCACGTGTTTCGAAAAGCTTGGCAACGACGGATACGGTTTCGGCTGTCAGAAGGTAACGAACAAGAAACGAATTTGTTATTTTCCCAGCTTTTGTTCCTTCTTCCCCCCCTCCTCGTCCCCCTTGCCCTCACCGTGAACGCCCAGTCCCCAAGGCTCCCCCCCACGTTCTTTATCCACCACCGTCCTTCAACAACCTTTGTCTACTACAACTAATTGACAGCCTCCTCCCTTAGAAAAAAATACAAATATCAAATATCAACCATGCCCATGCATCAGCAACATAATCGAGGTCTCGCTCGCCGTCTCTTCGCCCGTGCACCACCCGACTTGGGTCTGAATCCCAACAACCCGGGCGGCACAGGAAACTCTGGTCCTGGTGCGGGTGATAACGGTGGTGCTGGTGGTAGTACCCAGTCGAGCTCCGCCCCACTCCCCGAACCGCCTATCTCAACGCCTCTTCGTATGCATTCTTCTTCTTGTTGTCCTCTCCGTTCATCTTTTTCTTACTTACTTATCATTCCTTCTCTTTATCATCATTGTTGTAACATTGGCCTTCCCCGCATACAGCTTCGTCGAAACCCGTCGCACAGTCCAGCTCGGCCCCGCAATCCTCGTCGACTAGGATCGTCCCCAATCCGTCCCCTAGCTCTTCAGCCAAACCGACCCCTTCCTCTCGCCCAGTGGTCGTCTCGTCGTCCATCGCCCCTTCTTCGTCCTCTTCCGCTAGTTCCACTGGTAGCACCTCGACACGAAGCACGTCCTCCACCGTAAGTCCACCTAACGCCCCCCCTCTCTCTCATTCTTTTTTCTCTCTCTCTTCTAATTATCATTACATAGACCACTGCCGCTGCGGCCCTTAATACCAACAACACTTCGGTCCAGATCATCAATGGAGGAGGTGCCGGCGCGACGAGTTCCTTCCGCACCCTCTCTCCAACCAACATTGATAGTGCTGGGTCGACGGTCACTGCTGACCCTGTCACGCAGGCTGATACCTCCAAGACTTCTGCTGGAGCCGTCGCTGGTGGGGTCATTGGTGGCCTCTTGGCGCTTGGAGTGCTTGTGTTCATTGTCATCACTTTAATTGTGAGTTCTATTCTTCTTAAATGAGATGGATGCTTATCATCTTTTCGTACCGAAAACCTTACTTTCTTCTAGCGTCGCCACAAACGTAACAGGCGCTATGCCCGTCGACACGAGTCTGATTTCGGCACCTTCAACCGTCAGGCCTTCGTCAAGGAGAAGGAACCACCCGTTGTACCTGATATGGTCGAATCATCGCGCCCCAACCATAACGTCGCCCCGTCCATCTCGGGTGAGGCCGCTTTGGCTCTCCCTGGTGCAACACCTCCTTCCCAGGCGCTCGCTGCTGCTAACGCCGCTGCAGGAGGAGCTGCTTCCACTGGTTCGACAGCGGGTGCGGCTGCCCTCCAGGAACGCCCCAAATACGTCTACGGAGCGCCTGTTAACTCGACATCCGCAGCACAACAAGAGGAAGACGCGAACGCCGTCGCGGACGAGGCTGGAGGTGCTTATAGCTCGCAACCACAGATGCAGACGGCGTATAACGCGGAAGCTTATGGGTCTTATGCTCAGTACGATCATACGGCTGATGTGGGAGTGGCGGTCGGGGGCGTGTACCAGGATGCTCAGAGGGAGTATCAGGGACAGCAAGGGTATTATGATCAACAACAGCAACAACAATATTATGACCCGAATCAGCAATATTACGACCCGAACCAAGCGTATTATGGACATGACCAGTATGCGCAGCAGGGAGCGTATGCGCAATATGATTATTCGCAGCAACATCAGGCGTATGCGGCTGGAGCGAGCGTGGTGGGCGGTGTGCCACCGGAGACGGAGGGCGTAAATGACCAGCAGCAGACGTATCAGCCGCCTCACCCGTATGCGCATGGAGCGAGAGTGACGGGTAATGGGGAAGCTTATGGTGGGATGTAAGTGTGGAGGGTTCAAGGTGCTGGTGATCCCCGGACGTTGAAGGTGGAAGAGAACGAAAATTTTTTCCTTTACCTTCCCTTTCGTCCCGAGTTGTATCCCTTTTTCATGCACTTTTTTTGAAAAACCCTCCCGCTCTGCTTGCTTTTTAACCTGTGACATTTTTCTTCACCTCCCGACTCTCCCTCCCCTCCCCTTACCCTTACCCTTCTGTGTGTGTTTGTATTATTTTTCTTTGTGTGTTTGTGCGTGCGCGTACTTTTATATGGCCCCTCCGCCCTCCTCCTTCCCCAGCCTCCGCCTCTGCCCCAGGCTATTGTTACTCCCCCCTCTCCTCATCACCACCTCTTCCCCGTCATCGAAACGTCAATGTGTACTGTATATATACGTCCCCTCGTATAAGTACACGGTTGAAGTTCAAACATTCAATATACCGTTCACTCGCACCGGCCACCTTGCCCTTATTCACGACTTTCAACCTCGACCACTTCCTATCCCCTATCCCTATTTCCTATTGTTCCGTTTTCTTTTAACATATCCAACGTCCCATCCCATCCTCCGCTCCCCGTCTCCGTCTCCGCCGCCGGCCGTTTTTTATGCTTCTTATTTCTTGCCTTTTTTTTATTATTTCTTCATGTTCAATAGCTTATACCAGACATACCATATTTTCTCTCTTTTTTTCAATACCCCCCGCCCCCACCTGCGTGTTTCTATACCTACCTACCTACTTCCCTCTACCGTCAACATCTATCGCATATCCTCTCCATCCATCCATCCCGATTCCCAGCCCCTACCTACCTACCTACACTCCCTTGGATCGCATACTGTGTGGTGTCCCCATGTTCCCCATGTGCACGTCACACGGACGTTCCTGTCCTCTCTTTTCTTTACCTGCACTTGGGCCCTTTTTTTTTCTTTTTTTTTTTTTTTTGGGCTCGCCCGAGGGGCTGAGACCAAAGGTATGCTTGTTCGTTTTTTTTGAGTTTGTGAGCTATACTTTCTGATACGTACAGTACTTGACTACAACTACATACGTTTGCGTTTGCGTACTGTAGATACTGTACGTACATGGTCCAATTTTTTTCATCTTATCGTTATCATGTCTTTTCCATCCATCCATCCATCCTCTCAGTCAGAAGTCAGAGTCAGAGTTAGAGGCGAGGTCCGTCAAGTCGATGGGAAATTGGAATCTTGGATATGTACTTACTTGCGCGCCCCTCCTCCGACTCGGAGGCAGTGACCAAACAAACCTTTGCATGAACGCACCTCCCCGTTGAACTCGTCCTCGTTGTCCTGTTCGCCTACTACAAAGTCCAGTGCTGGAAGTGCCTATCGCTATCACAAGGCACCGCACATACATTATTACCTCTCTCATGTGCACCCGCGTCGTCACAGCAGGTTCTTATGCCCAGAGGAATTCATCATCGACCCACCGACTCACTAGACTTTTAGGAAATACCCTGCGAACAACTGCATCATGTCAACAACTCCGAGTATCGATACAACAATGACCTTGCGCATCGCTTTCCGAGGACAAACGCACACGCTGTCGCTTTTGCCGAATACGACTCTTGATGTCCTTTATGAGTGAACGCTATTCGACCAGCACTTTTTCCGCACACGTGATACCTTCGGCCATCACCGGACAGGAACTTGGTCAATATTTCCGTTGCTCGTACTTGGCTGGTACAACTTAAACTCCAATATGATCGATGTACCTGACCCTTTCCCCCTACATTGATGTAGATAAAGAATTCAAATGCATTTTAATCAGATAAGAAACAGCCAACGCTTCAATGGAAACATATTCCACATTTGGTAAACACCTTCTTTTCGCACCACCTGCCAAACTCCCGCGAACGTCGTAAACCTCGCCGTAAGACGCGTCAAACACGCGTCACCGACTTCCAAAACAGTATCAACGCGTCATACAGCGGTCCGATGGACCCCGAACCCCGAGAATGTAATTCCTGTCACAATAGAAAACCCCTCAACGCGACGGAATTCAAGGCTCAACGTGATGGCGGGTTCTCGAGAACTTGCAAAGTATGTCTTGACAAGAAGAAAAGGGCACATGCTGCGAAGAAAAACAAAGAGAATGAACACGAGAATGTGGACTCAAATGATGGTGCTTCTGAGGACGGTGACTTTGCCGACTTTTTCAATATGTCCGCGGTCAAACTCGAGGCATTTTTGACGACATTACTGGAAGCCGATTCCGAGATCGACTCATTTTCAGCACGTGTAGATGTTGGTCATCATCAAAATCCAGACCTTCGTACAATGGCAGACACAGTGGCGAAATCAATCTGGGAATGTCTACATTACCGCTTTAAGTAAGTCATTTACCTTCAGGAGACGATAAAATCTGACACAAATTTTACTGCAGATATCACAGCTTATATCGTCACAAAAGAACACCTTCCACGCGCTTTATGTATCACTGTGCCCAAATCGATACTCGCCAACAAGATCCCCAGAAAACTACACGTGATGGTGTAAAAAACCGCGATAAAGGGGCTATGAACAGCTTTGCGTGCGATGGATGGCTTCACATTATTGCGCATGACGGCAGTCCGGTTGTGGAGATCAGATTAAAGCACAAGGATAAACATGTTCACTACTGGTGCATCGACGTCCCAGACAAAGTCAAACAATATGTGGCGGAGAACCCTCTTCTTAGTTCGGAAGAGGTGAGTCAATGTCAATTTTGGAGTTACTGAGTATTGCTAATTTACATGGAAATCCAGCTGTGGGCTGCTGTCATTAAGATGGATCCTAACCCCGCCTATAGTCGGAAGTCGGTATATCGGCTGTGGCATGACCAGAAGTCAAAACAATGGAAACACGATCCCGATGAAGTGAAGTCCGCACGGGTATTGATTGAGAAGGCCTCGAAGGACTTGAAATCACTATACAGGGTTGATCCTATTGCACTTCCTGAAGAAGATGGGTTCACCGGCCTCGCCTTCTCGTTACCTGAAATTCTGCAGCAATGGGGCGGTCGGATCCGTGAAATTTCTTTGGATTCAACTTGTAAGATGATCTTTCAAATTCTAACTACTGTCTGACGTCAACATTCTCAAAACAGGGAACACAAACGGATCTAAATTTGAAGTATATGCGCTTCTAGGAGAAATATATGGATCTGGATGTCCACTTGGCTATCTTCTCCTTCGCTCAGCTAATGGGGACCCAGGCGGAAAAGAGCGGTACATTTCAGCACTCCTCAAATATTTCAACCAGAAATGGGCTCTCAAGGCGATCATCACACTATCTGACAAGGATTTTTCGGAGATCAATGCATTTCTCAAGGAGTTCCCGGACGCAAAGCACCAACTGTGCTTCTGGCATTGCTTATGTGCAATAAAGACGCGCCTTGCCATCTTAAGGAGAAGGCCAAAGTACTACAATGTCTTGGAGGCTGTCAAGGAATTTTCCTACATCGACAAAGCCTTTGTGCCGGTTGGACAGAAAGACGACGACCAGTCTTCCTCTGAGGTACTGTACAGCTTTCTTAATTTTATGTGTTCATTTAATCGTACTAACTGGTAACCCTCCAGCCGGACTACGTTGCACAAAGCGCAATACCACGTCTAACTCTTCGTCTCAATGGTGTTCTCCAGACCCGAGCACCTGAAGAGACCGCTCACGGACGCCGCCTCATTGTATGTCTTAATGGCATCGTGAGGAGCATTGTGCCGATCCCTGCTGTCGACAGTAATACTCCAGAAGCCCAGTTGGATGAAGAACTTGAAGAAGAACAAGGTGACCTGATTTCCGCGGTTGATAAGTGTGTTGACCGTGATGCAAACGAGGTGGACGCAGAGGACGGACCTGCATGGATGTTCAATGACGAAGAAGAGCCTCTTGCAAAAGACCCTGCATATGTCTTTTGTCCAGCCCCTCACCGGAAACAAATTCTTCATCTATTCACAAAGCACTTCTGCCAACACCCTTTATTTGTGGAGAAAGATGGAAACTGGGACGCAAAGCGGATTAGACGCGAAGCCGTGTATGAAATGTACATGTTCTGCTATACTCGGGGTCTTCGGGAGGTCTGGGGCTATATGTGGGCCTGCTGGTACTCTCCTAAGATGTGGAGGCTTTGGGCGCGCTCCACCTCCCCGTACATCTCCCGCCTTCGAACCACAATGAATGTTGAAGTATTCTGGCGGCAGCTAAAACACGATCATCTCCACCATTTTCTATGTCCCCGACTCGATCACCTCGTCTGGATTCTTATCCACAAAGTCACGCCAGCAGTAATCGCCCGCATCCAGAACCTAAACGACGAACACAGGCTAGGTCGTACAAAACCGTTGACGACCTATCAAAAATATTTCAAGTCAAATTGGAAGCGATTACTAGGTGCGGTAAAGAGCGATAAAACTTACATTACTTCTATAGAGAGGTGGACGTGTAACTGTGGTCGCCAAAAGTACGACCGTCACCACCTGTGCAAGCACTTGGTACAAGCCGTTGGACTACCATCGATGCCTTTCTGGAGCGAAATTTATCGCCGTCGGACCGTACCTATATATCGACATCCCGAGTTGGTGAAGAGATTGGAACATTCAGATGACAATCCTTACCTCGAGGCCGATGGAAATATCACAGACGGCGATGACCACCTTTGGACCGGTGACAAGGCGGCTTTGGAGGGTGGTGGTGCATGGAACGAATATCTCTCCGGCACATCCAAGCGTTCAAGGGTTCTTGGTAAACGCCCACGAGATGCCGAACTTGAAGATTCGGATTCCGAAGACAACACTCAAACTACCGCCGAGAGGTCAAAACGCCGTGCTACATCAGAAAAAGAACATGAAATAATAGATCTCACCATGTTGTCATCATCTCCACAACGGTCACCCACTTCCCATTCCGCTTCCATCCAACCATCCTCCCCCATTGCGTATGGATCTGAAGACGAGGCAGAGGTGAGCACAGTAAATCTTCAAATTGTCATGTAAGCTTAATGCCGACATACATGTTATCTCCTGAAAGCTTGACAAGTTCAGAGATCACCTCATTGCTAGGGCTGATATGCTTGAAGAGGCGGCTCGGATTTTTAGGGCCCAAGCGGCGAATGCGAGTCCAGAGGGCCGACTTTGGATGAAATCTGTTTATGACCAAAATATTGGTCGTGATGCTGAGGAACTTGTACGCGATGTTCGGAGGATCGAGGGTAGTGGAAGGGTGAGAAGGAATACCTGGGCAAATCCAAAAAAGAGGAAGGAGACACGAGAGATGAGGAATACGATGGGATATCAATTTTGGCAATGAAAGTCGCATCACAGACTTGGGGGTACTTTTTTAAAGTTCACGTGTGCGGAGAAAGTGCTGGTCGAATAGCGTTCACTGTCCTTTATGCGAAGCTCGAGGAGCTGACGGAGGTCCCTCCGAGCCTGCAGAAGCTTCTGTACAAGGGCAAGAAGATCCCTAGTGGAGTTGGTCTTGAGGAAGTGACTCTTGAACAGGCTGGATTGAAGGATGGTGTGAAGGTTCAAATGTTGGGGTCAACTGCGAAAGAATTGAATGAGATGAAAGGCGGTGGAGAATGAAAATCAAAGGAGGGATAGGATCATAAAGGAGAGAGCTTTAAAGGCTCCTGTAAAGGTGCGTGTGTGTGTTCTGTCCTCATTTTGTCTTCTTGGTTTGAATCTTTTGCGTTCGAAAGCTTCGATCGACAGGTTCTGTAAGGAATAGGTCTTTTCCGCCCCATTATCCCGTGACTTTCATTCCCCTATTTCTTCATTCCTCGTTATCTCAAGTGTACGCGTCAGCTAGTGTACGCGTAAGCCTTTCGTCATTAGCTCGTGATAATTACCTCTACTC
>JAIFHD010009637.1:0-12599 GCA_019721455.1 Psilocybe mexicana | reverse complement strand
GATGCCATTACCTCCCCCGCGACAACGTCGTCCCCCAACGGACACAACTAACGCGTCAACTGCCACTCACCAAACACGTACCCCTGCCATATCGGAAGTGACCAAGCAATCCGCCCCAGAAACATCAATTTTGAGCAAAATATTTCCATGGATATTCGCTTCCTCTGCAACAACCAAAGTCGGTCCGCCTGCTCGCAAACCGAACCCATTCATGGCTCTCAAAACGGGCAAAAAGATCATTATAATCGCGGTGGTTGATGCTAGCAACACGAGCTTCTTTAGATTCGGCCAAGGGGAATTTACAGAATGGCCAATGATATGAACAACGTTGTACTTAGGGCCTCGACAATTAACATTTAGCTTTCTCTTGAATTTCAATTTCAGTTCAAGGAATTGAAGGTGTACATTATTATTGCTAAAGCATGGTGTCACGAATAGAAAAGTGGACCGCAACGACATGATGCATATTCATGTTAGAGATCGCGTTTACTCTGAGAAATAGGTCAATGCTGAGCGAACAGAGAGTGAGACATGGGCACGCACTGGAACGGGCCCTCATCTTTCTGCGCTTGCGCCGGAGCCTGCGAGAGCGCTTTTTCTTCCACTTCTCTCTCATGTCTGCGAATGAAGTAAATAAAAAACAATACGAGATGACAGATGTCGGGGAGCCATACTTGATTATGATTTGGAGAGCGTTTGGGGAATCGTAGGACCCAAAGCTAGACTGGAACAGAAGTGGTGTTGTATAGTTATGACGTAATCATTCCCACACGCCCGTCAAGGAAATGTTTGCCATTCTGGGATGCTCTCTCTCCAATGGACTCCGATGACGGAGAAGCGGCGCCTGCCAACAGAGCTTTACCGCGAATTGTCAGAATATGCGTCCCTTTTACGCGCCTTGCGGGCCAGGGACACATTGGATCTCACAAAATCCCTTGTCAAACCTTCTCCTTTTGCTCTAGATAATGATAATGATGTTGAGGTTTCTCCTTGTCTGTGACTCGTCCCTGTATTCATACCGTTGTCTAACCTCGGCGGTGGTCTACACTAGGTCCAGGACCCAGCGATCTATCTCATCCATCCAATTCCCCGTCGCCTTCAACCGGCTCAAGGACAAAAGGAAAGCAAAAGGAAGTCTCGGAACCTCCAGAATACACCCGACGCGAGCACTGGACTCGCTGGCCACTTCCTCTGAAGGATGTTTTACTCCCAGAATGGACTCTACAAGACGAGGTTGCTGTTATTGCCTCTCAGGCCGTCAAGTCTCGTCAGCCTTTCGTTTTCCCTGTCCTAAACGCCTCCCCTCACAAGCATGACGCGGAATCCGATGTTGAATGTGACGACGATGGTGACCGTTTGATACATGTTATGGATATGGAAATCGAATTGGACGATCCAGATCCACCATTCTACGTTCCGTATCTCACTTCGATTGTATCCAAATACTTGGCGACTACATTTTCTAACCTCGCATCCCATACACCTGCCCGCCCGGCCAGCATGCAGAATCGAATTGAACCTCTCAATTGGCGGTCTGTCATTGATGTCGTGGCTTCGTGTGGTATTCCTGAGTTCGCAAACCCGAAGTAAGCATTAGTCTTACCATTATTTCTTAGTAGTCGGTGACATATATCTCTCGAGTAGGATAATAGAGAGTGTCATCAAACGAATGGAGGCCATCTATGGACCATCTATACTCCCTGTTGAAGATTCAAAATCTACTAGTTTCCGAGGCACGTCAATCGATGCTTCCATTTGGGAAACATCTAATCACAGCCATATAGCGGTCGACAGGATTAAACACCAGCAAGCTACAACTGAGATGTTTGAAAAAATGATGCAGGACGCGAAAAACAACATTTTTATTCAAGATTCTCCCTCACCTGATCGAAATCAATTTGTTGGTCTGATATCCACTAAGAAGAAAAGCAAATTGACTTTAAAAGAGGGTATGCATCTTCTTTGCTCTTTTTACCATTCCACTGATTTTGGATCAATAAATATAGAAGCAGCCTTTAAAGCAAGGAAAACTTCAAAACCTTATGACGGAACTCCACGGAAAAGAGGTAATCCCAACAAGAAACGACCGCGACCGGAATCTACATCTGGCGAAGTCGTACCTACCGATGTTGGTGAAAGTGGCACGATCCTTCCAACAAAGCGGAGCAAAAGAACAAAAAAAGATCCCAATTATCTTCACGACCCATTCCTCCAAGTTTAAGCCCTCCGACAAGGAAGACCGATATATTCTTCCTGTCAGTAACGACAGGAATCCATTTATAAAGGCAAGACTATAGTATGCTAATATGTACATGTTATCAGATATTACAATAATAATGGGAATGTCTAAAAACATGTGGAGAGAAACATAAGGGGTTTCAAAAAGGAATCTAATAAGTAACCAGGGAGTGACGCGACGTTCATGCCAACCCCTGCATTGACAAGTTTGAAGGTATTGGGTTCAGAAATGGAAGTATTCTGCGGAGAACTGGAGGGTATTATTGCGGCGGGTATAGAGATTGTTGTCGGAGCCGGTTCTATAGCATCTTGAAACAAGTCGTGCAATCAGCCACAGGAAAGGTAGAAGAAAGAATTCAGGAAAACTTACTAGGGAAATTACCCCCGTTGAGGTCGGCTTTCCGGATTGCTTCATGAAGTAGTTCGTTTGCATTATCGGGGACAGTGGACCTAAAACCAATGCGAGGTGGGTCAAGTGACGGATGTGTCAGATTTCCAAAATAAAATGCGACGATGTTTCTGTGGAATTGATCTTTAAACTCATACTTGGGACGATAAAGACAGAAAGTACGTACGATCGAAAAAATGGTGTACCAAGGCTCCAGCGAAACAGAGAACCTATCGCTGGAGCGTCTGTGCCAACAAGATTATCGGCCTGGCAAGTCGATGTATTTCCTGGTTCCAGCTGGCTGATGAAGTCTCTTGGGTCAATGGGAAACATCTAATAATTTATCAGATATTGATAGAGGTGAGGGACCATATGTGATACAACACACCTTCCCGCCGATTTGGAACGCTAGTGAACGAGGAATGTTGCATGGCAGAGCAGCTATTGGATTTTCAGAGGTAGAATCATACGTGTCTGAAACCGATTTCAAAATATTGGCAACTACGTCTTCAGGACCTCTCAGGACGGAATTTCCCTATAGGTGACGTAGAGTGAGCATATACTGAACAGCGCAGTCAGAAACAGGGTATTACTGTGTCGATGAGGGCGGAAACACGTTGAGAATCAACCCCGTTTGCTTCAATGGTGGAGTCTGGTAACCTTTTCCCATCCAGGAATACCCCATCAATGTCAACTTCCCAACGACTAGATGAGCGAGAATTGAGTTTGATCCACAGGGAAACAAATTCATAGCGTACGTACTATGGATAAATCTACATTCAATAATTATGAGTACAGTTGGGATGGGGATATCAATTGACTCACCTCATTGGGAGCAAAAGAAGGAGGAATTAGCCCACCATCATCCACTGTGTACAATCTAACAGGTACCCAGGTCAGAGTCGAGTTATCTACATCGTCTGGCAAGTTCCCAACAGTGAATACACCACGACCACTGATATCGATGGCAGTACGTTGAGATTCGATCTTTGTAGACAGAAAAACGCAAGCATCATGAGAAATACGTCAGGTAAATTGAATGAAGTCTACACACGGTAAACATTGGGAATTCCAAAGCTCCACTGGTCGCTAAGCGTGAAAGAAGGGGACCACTTGAATTTGTCGCTTCCAGAAACGTGTCCGTTTGAACGAGGGGTCCCATCTAAGGAAATAGACTCTTGAGCATACCAAATCCCTGGATAGATGAGTAAAATATACCTGGGCCGCAACCTCCTCTTGGATACGACTAGATATTCTCTAAAATTAGGACAAGGATAAACACAACTTTATTCTCACCCACCTTGCAGTAGGGAAGCTAAGCCCCAATATCCCAGATGCACCCGTGTTGAAACCAACAATGTTGTTTGTTGTGTCCTCGATCAGGGCAAAAGGTTGCTGAGCTATGCTGGCGCCTGCAATGGTGACCGTTTCGAGACCGATGACCCCAGAGGCGAATGACCCAGTAGTGGTATCGCCATACAACATGTCAACATCGATCCCAGTTGACGTGAAAGAAGTGGTCGGATAACGCGTGACTTTCGCGTTTTTGCAAGAATTTTGTAGACACCCGCTCGATAACACCCATAAATCACTTGACCCAGTATCTGTGAGGACAGGTTATGTCAAAATAATCTGACGTGAGTCTCGTTCAACACTAACCTAACTGAAGAGCAACTACGCTCTTTCCCAGTTGTATTGGAACTGTATACATCCTACAACGCATCAGAGGAGTGAGGAGTGAGTTTCCTTGGCTAGAAATAAGGAGTATGGAAAATGACTTGCAGGTCAATGAAATTCCCTAGTCCCACAGAACCGCTGATATTCCCCCGAAAACCTTTGTCAAAGTTCAATAAAGGGCTCTGGTTAACCACATCGAATGTCAATGGGGGTATCAAGGAGGACGCGTTGTTTTGTGGGGATTGGAAGAGAGTCCGATGGTGGTCATTGGCAAGACATCGACCCCTGCCACCGGCGATGACCTCGACGATCCACGAATGGTGTATACAGAGTGCAAAGATAAACGTGGCATAGGTAATGCCTTTAAACATTCCAGAACTTGACGATTTCTCTCGGCCAGTGGTAAGTATGTCTGTAAGGGTGCCAGCAAGCTGCAAGACTTGAGTGTGGTTCGGCGTCCTTGGATCCTAGTGTACCAGCTAGGCAGAATGGATAAAAGAGCGCATCGCAGTTTACAAGGGCTAAAGAAGAAAAGCCCAGTTGCTATGTTGGATTTAGCAAGGGTACTTAAAGTTATTTGGGGAGATATTGAACTTACGTACCTGACCCAACTCCATCTTTACAGCACTGCATTTGATGGGACCATATATAAAATCATGTTTCAATGATGTTACCCACAGTTTTCGGTTTCAATACTGCTTGGCGCTTCCGGACTTCCACTTCATGGCTCAATACAACTTGAATACAACCTCAAACGTTAAATAACGGTGTTGTTCTAGTGTTGCTGACGCCAAAAGTAGATCCCGCAGCACTCGATATTGTTTTTTTTTGGTTTCTCCGACGAGCCAAAAATGGTTCATGGACGCCCACACTTTTAGACATGAATAGAGGACCTCACAACCCTTGCCGATACCGCTCGCTTCCGTTCGACATGTCGGCAGTGTGTTGAAGGAAATTTTCAGGGTAAAATTTGGTCTGATTTTCCATCATCGTGACTTCTTATTTTTGCTATCGTTGCAGCGCTGAGCCATACTTAACGAGATTAGTGATTGTAGTAAGTGCGACTGATGAGTGGCCGAAGTCCCCCGGCCGATTATCGGACGCCTCGATGGATCAGAGCCTCTAAGGACAGAAATCGAGGCTTGATAATGACGAAAATTTGAAAATGTGCTTTACGGAGGGGGAGTCAACAATAGCCTGTAACACAGAGATTCCTTCAGTCATGATGGTTCCCTGATAGGGAAAAATGACTGAAACGCACAGATTCGTCGGATAGACGGAACGTATTGGACCTGGAAAAGACACTGTCCCAATCGCGTACACAGTTGGAGCACAGGACTGATACATCATGCCGAGTCGTCATAAACGCAAGTAGTCGTACTGTCAAAATTCACGGATAGCTGTACTGATCCAACTTCTCCTGCCTTCCTGGTGTGATAAAATTAACGCGTATCAACTGAAACGACAGCGCCAAACTCGAGGCAACAGTCTTCAAAAAAGATAAGAATGGGTGAGCGGAATCAATCTGTTTTTAACAGAGGAACCACGCACCATAGCTCAACAGACATCTAGATGTGCATTTGGAAGTTAGCGGGTACAACAAAGAGGCTTGCGGGGTCGCCTTTCAGTTACATCGGCTGACTGTGCGCCAGAAAGCCTCCTAAGAGTGAGTGCGAATTATTACACATACTGCCATTTCAGTATTTCAAGTCCAAGCCATGGGCATAAACATGTTGAAACAAAGATGCGATGAGCTGGAAGCAAGCTGGAGGTTGGTCGGAGAGAGAGATTTAAACAAGGTTTTGTGATGGCGAACCTTAACCCCACTTCGAGGTCAGTAAACACTAACAGTTTTTCACAAGTTTCTCAAAGTTATTTGAACGTTATGAACGATTCCAATAGACATTCCGCACAAATTCGCCATGATGATTGAGTCAGAGATGCATTGTCCAGTCATTGCAAGCACAATAGCAGCAGCGAGGCGATACTCATTATTAATTGCAACATTGTTGCAATGCGAATGTTGCTGCGACGTGACACGTACGCACATGGAGCACTTGGGGTCCCTTGACTTGAGAGTCCATGTAGTGAAGAGGTGAGTTTGTCAAGAGATTAATCTGCATGATCTATAGAGAATCTATTTTTTAAAAGGGAGTGAAGATAAGTTGTTTGTCACATTAGAGGGACATAGATTGGACATAGATCATTTCTGCTTCTGGCGAGCAAAAACATGGATATGTGCCAATCCTGGAACACTTTGCAGCCTCTGGATGGATGACCATGTTAATCTAAAGTGACTGATATTAATGTAGATCGACTCACAGGTGGGTTAACAAACCAGGCGGTTTCCCAGTCGCTTTCTGGCCATCTATTTTTGACGAACCTGTGAACCTCTTTTCCGGCCATTTCGATAGCTAGAGCCTCCTGTTCGGTAGGAGAATCCGATTTAATCATTTTATCTTCTGTAATGCCCCACTCGGCCAGCGCAGGCAAACACGACGGAAGTTGAGACGGAGATGGTGGTGGTGTATCACTTCCTGTAAACCCCCAGAGACCGTCTTGATCTATCCTTGCTTTAACCGAATCATCCACTAAGTCTGGATGGTATATCGGAATTTTGGTCCAGATAAGAGTGTGTTCGATCTCCGGAGGAACTGGTTTGCTCGACAGTCAATAAAGACCTTCATACTGAGTCGCTCGACATCACCTGAGTACGGCCAATCGTTCTGAATGATACTTAAGTAACAGCGAGGAGTCTCCCAACAAAAATAAGGAGGAAAGTTTGACTGCATTTCGGAACCGTTTTTAGGGCCCACGGACGTCTCGTCGTCGACAATAGCTGATGTCAAGAGCGACAAGGTATCACGTTCGCCCCAACGCAGTCGGTGGTTCATGAGATAGTTCACTAAGAAGCAACCAACATTTAGTTACTGTATTGACATTGGAAATTCGAATCCACACACCCATTGAACCATATTGCTCCTTGATTCCCTCTGCCCAGGTGTCATAGCGCCTCTGAAGCGTCCTATCACGTTTTAGCAAGCCAAGGTCCCTAGAATTCACATCAGACTTTCATGATCACCAATGATCACAACTCATTGGTATTTATGAGCAAAAACGAACCCAGAATTGACGAATGTCTTCAGCTGGTTCCAGGTAAATTTGGCAGGGTAATGAACAAGGAGCTCTTCTCTAGTCGGGGGGCCAGCGCGAAGAGGTACATTGAATTTGGTGAGCGCCGGTCCGTTTGGAAGGTTAGTCATCTTCTAGGCAGAACTTTTGTCAAAGCCTTCAGTAAATTCTCGAGGTCGATGAGTGAAGATAGTTGCTAGTTCTGACGCGTTAAATATCAAACGCGTCGACGTGGCGAAATAGTGAATTCTGGGAGGATCCTCGACGCCCAAGAAATTCGTATATCGGACAATTTAAAGAGATTATAACGACAATAAATGGAAAGACAGAGCTCTCTAGAGATGCCTGCGAGTCGTAATGGGAGAAAGAAAGAAAAGTTGACAGGATCACCCCTATTTGGCATTGCTTCCGGCTGGAAATCGAATTATCCCGGCCGCACGGCCCGTCCCCTTCCTTGAACGTTCATTTCAAGGTCCTTTTCGTTGGTTGTTCGTCGTCTAAAATTCTGAAGCATTGAGAATCTCATCCCACTTCTCTTTAAAACCCACATATGCAATGTCTGGAAATCGAAATGGCAATCAGGGCTCTCAAACTGGTCTCGATCGGGGCACATGGGGACGAGGACGAGGCGGTTTCAGAGGCAGAGGCAGAGGAAGAGGTTGGGGCGCAAATGCTCCGAATCCTGCCAGCCCAATCTCCTCTAAAGAACGGGAAGGCGCACCCGTGACGTGGAATGCACACCCCAATCTGCCGCGTCCTACATCTCAGGCATCCAATGATCCAGCGGTAGGCAGGAGAAGAATGGATCTCATGGCTTCTGTTAGTCGAAGCAGTGGATTGGAAAAGGATGGTGATGAGTAAGTGCCTTGAATTTCTGGATCTTGACTGAGAAGTGATAGAACGTAAGCTATCCAGTTTGAAAAACTACAAGACACAAGAAGAATATAGAAATTTCATCCAGGAGAAGGTATTTTTCCTCACCTTTTTATTCCGACTCCTCAGGATAACGTAATTTAGGTTGATTTTGTCCTCAAGAACCATTCTCGCACAGTCTCTGAATCCGAGGATGACAAAAAGAAGCGAAGGGATACCCAGGAAAACATTCTCATCCTTTTCCGTAAATCGCCTTCGTTGTTGTAGCCTGTGGTTCTCCTGATCCCGTTCTTTAGGAAAACTCAGAGAAGGGGTGTCATCTACAAACAGAAACGATGCTTTTGCTCTGGAAAGTCAGTGATCGTCTCGTTCTTGTCGTGAATTTTTCCTTATCTCGTCTTTTTAGCTTACCAGACATCTCTATTTCTCTCTGTGCTTTTCGATTCTCCGAAACAGACTGTTGGAATCATCCCCCACTTATTGCCCGTGAGATTCGAGGAACCTCCAAGATTTAAATCACCTGGAACCTTCGTCTATACCGTTCTGGTCTCCCTTTTGCACCATCTTGTGGAACATTATCCCTCTCAAAGCCGATATCATCAACAACTCGATTCGACACCGAAGGAATTCCTTCCACCTGATACACAGACTAGAAAATGGCTCGACTCTTTGACCAAATCACTCCGTACGAGAAATTTTGCGAAATTTGCGACCCTCGCAGACAAGTCCTCCATTCAATCCGTATTGCAGTCCTCTCTGGATGAACAGGGTCCCTCTGATCTATCGGCATCGTCTCAGGCTCGAAATGACCTCGGTCACAAAGCAATCTTGCATCTTTTGCAAGCACTACGAAAAAAAGCAGCTGATACGACATGGAATATCCTTCGTTCTGCGTACCGTGAATTGACGGTGGATCAAACAACAAATGAAACTGCGATTTGGCTTTCACGATCATTATGTTTTCAGTCCTTGCTGGATTACGATCCAGATATTGATGTGGAAAATTGGCTGGCTGAAAAGATCCCACTGGGTCACGTACGCAGAAAAGAAGGTGTCGATGGACGATGGATCATCTGTAAAATAAGATAAAATGGTCTATAGATTATAGATGCTAATTATGTGGGGCGATTCGTCTTCACTTGATATTTTGGTATTGGTCTAGAGTCTCTTTGGTATATTGATGGTGTAGTATACAAGCCTGTGGCAACGATATAGTAAATGTTTTACCCTGATAGCCAGGATAGGTCACAGCGAGAGCCTAAAGTTGAAAACTTTACTGGATGCCGACTTTGCTGAGAAGATCGGCAAGTTCATCGGTCGTGTCTTTGGGTTTCACAGGGACTTCTGGTTCGTTTGTGATTGCCTTGCTCTCCTTGTCGGCCTCTCGGGCCTCTGCTTCGATTTCGGCCTGGTCTTCAGCCTCTTCTTCTTTCTTCTCTTCCTCTTCCTCCTCCTCTTCCTCATCCGATGCGAACAGTTTTCCTCCTCTCTGCTTCAGGCCCAACGACAGGTTTTCCAAATGTTCGTCGTCCTCCTCAACCTCGTTCCATTGCAACTCGAGGCGCATCAGGCTATCGAGGCCCTGAGAAATCGCATTTGCCAGGACAGCAAATGAAGCAGTGTCGAGGTTGTTATTCTGAATTTGGAGGGTGTGTAGCTTGGGGTTCGATCCAGTGGCCAGCTTTTCGATTAAGGCAGGCACCTCCCCATCCGAAGAAAGCACACAATCGGATAGGTTAAGGGTATGCAATTGGGGCCACGAAGAAAGCGCTTCCGTCCAGGCTTCAACACCCGTCAGCTCGCCGTCGACGGTAAATGTGTTATCTTGCAGATCGATATGCTGAATATTTGGGTTCTGCGCGAGTCCTTTCGCTAAATGTGTGATACCCTCCATCCGAATCCCGTTCTGCACCATCCGCACCTCCTCCAATGTACCATGCTCAGCGAACGCTTCAGCCCAGGCAGGTGCAGATCCGTTTTCGAGACGATTGCGGCCACAGATGACGACTTTCAAATTCGACTTCTTTCCTTCCGCCTTGCTTAGTTTCGCCGATTCCAGCAAAGCCTTGGCAATAACCTCCCCTCCAGCCGGACCCAATCCATTGTTGTTCAGCCTCAGAATCTGGAAGCTCCTGTTATTCGTGAGGAAGGAGACCATAGGTTCGACAGATCGTCCTCCAAACGCGTTATCACTGAGATTTATCTCCACCAGTGATGTCTTGTCGACCAGAGCATTGCAGATCGCGGTGAGAGCTTGTGGTATTTCAGAGATCAGACGACCTGTGAAGATATCGGCGAAATCAGCCACCTGGTGGCATTGATTAATGAGTCAAGGAAAGACGACAAAACGAAACCTTGGGCATGCGAACCTTCAAGGAAGTGGCTTTAGAGAGAAACTCTGCAAGTGCTTCTGACGCGTCGACACCGATCGTGTTTCCCCCGAAATGGACCTCCTCCAGCAGGGTTGGATCGACGTCTTTCAAGTAAGGTTCGAGATCAGCTCGAGTATCCAACTTCAAACCTTTGCCATGGAGGGAGAAATTCGTGGGGGTAGACGTAGAGGCCATAGTTATAGAATATAGTATGGCTTGTAGGTAAGATGGGATGAAAGAAAGATTAAGATGGAAAGCAGGCAGAAGTTGGCGTTCATGTTATCACCATCAAATTTGTCTTTCAACCCGCCACGTGATATGCCGCTCTCGCCGAGCGTCAAAACCAGCCCGCATACTTGGGCGTCTAAATTTAAACCTCAGATCGTTTCTTCCATCACACTGAATATAGCAGAAGCTCATAGAATTTTCGAGAGGTAACTGGCTGCTATTTTACAAATCTTTACCGACGGACCAATGATGGCTTATGACGGGAAATTCTGCGTTCAAGGCCCCGCTCTGAGACGTCTCTCAGGCGTTGGACACCGGCGGAAGTGGCTGGAGCTCGTCAATCACCTTTGCGATATCTTGAAGTCTTTTATGTTTTTCGTCTTGACCTGTATATTTCTCCATCGCGGCTTTGATCTCGACTTTCAGCGAGGCAAGAGGGTCCTTTGCGTCCAAAGCGTAGTAGTTGAAGCAGGGGGCTGCGACGGTTTTGTCATCAAAAGGTTCGCCAACGAGAAAATCTGCAAGAGCAGAGAGTACACGTGTCATGATGGTTAGAATATTCTTTGAGTTGGCCTTTCGAACGTCGCCGGGCGGGGTGTGATAAAGCCTCTCAATGGCCAAAAGGAGAACGCAGTAAGCAGCGTCAAACGCCCGAGAAACCTATCAACCACGTTCGATATGTGAACGACTCCAATACAAGAATACGCCGCATACCTCATAAAACATTTTCCCTTTGTAGGTTGTCTCGGTCTGTGGATTCTCGACGACAGGGTGCCAATCCCATTTCTGTGTTTGCGTCCGCAGTGCGAAGAATACGTTGTGATGGCTTCCCTCGTCCGCGCCTTCTCCTTGGGTGATTATGATATCCATGGCCTCATTTGCCTTTTTCAAATCGGAGACGACGACCAAGCCATCCCTGAACCAGATACCGTCAGCGCGACTAATCTGATTAGTTCCCTCCTTGATCTCGAAGTTACAGAGCTCTGTCCATTTTGATCAGTCAGTGGTTCCGGCACGTTATGAACATAATAATCCTCACGTCTTTTGATGGCATCGTAAAATTCCCCGATACTGTGGTAGTCGGGGATGACGTCGCCTACCGGAGAAAATGCCATGAGAACAGGAACAGGTGCCTCGACCTACAAGTTCACGGGAAGCGAAGCGGTCAGTATCCTTAACTCGAGCTCACAGACAATCAGGGCATACATCAACAAACGTTTGGATGTTATCCTGTTGTCCGTCCCTCAAATTCATCTTGATCCTGGTGTACAGAATATTGCTTGGGAAAGTTGGAATCGTCTCCTTCGAGTACAGGATGGGAGCCTTTCCCACGGAGTACAAGGTATTTCCGGCCAGCGCCAAGTGAAGCATCTCCTCTCGAAACACATCTAGGGTTGGTCATCAGCGCCTCAGATGTTTGGAATATAACACAGAATAATACTTTTGATCGCCTTCCGTACAGCATCGCCTGTGGCATTTCCCTTTTTTATGCTGTAGAAAGCATAAAGATAAAGGGGGATCGTGCTCATCTCGACGACGATGGCTGTCTGCAGATGTTTCTGTAAATCCTCGAGCGTAAATTCACGGCCTACAGGCGGTTTACATGGCTCAAAGGTTAAATTTTCGGAGTTGGAGGACATTTCGAGGGTATGGCGATGTTAACCGCTGAGAGAGAGATGAAGCTGAAGACT
>JAIFHD010009635.1:0-10281 GCA_019721455.1 Psilocybe mexicana | reverse complement strand
CAAAACTGGTCACTGATGACGCACGGAGTCCTACCTATTAAGGAAATGGACCCCAGGGCAGTGCCATGACCCCGAGTGCTTTGATTTCCATCAAACGACCATAGTCGATTTCTCGGATTTTGCCGCTGGGGCCCCCTTGGTCGACACTTCCAAGAGGCTAGATCAGACTTGTGGAGTCCGGACGCGTGAGACGGCCGGGCCGGGAATGCCATTTAATTGTTTGTCTTTCCTGAGATAGCCAAATAGTCACTGTGGAACTGCAGTGCTTGCTCGAAGCCGTCGAGTTTGCTCAGTGTCAGCCCCGTTCATTCCCAATACTCAGAGCCCAAAGCTCAGCTCTTATTTCCAAGCCGCCTTACTGTGTTTTCGTGTTTCTGGCCAGATCATACCTCAAAATGGTCGAGGGGAAACCTTGGGAAGACCCCAACTTGAACTGATTTTTTTGCTCTTCAAAATACGATGCACACCCTCTCGAGTCTCCACAACGCCCTCGCAACGCTCTCGAAAACCAAGTTCCCCAATTTTCTCAACTGATGCGCATCCTTTTGGATTCTCCGTGCCCAAGTTGCATCTCTCGCCGCGTGGACAGTGATACGAAGTACGTTTGTTTGTTTTTCTTGGTTTCTAACTGTCTTAATGCCTTCTCAATTAGACAGAGCTCGCTTGAGGATAACGAGAGAGAAAGGATGACGGTCCAGGGCTAGGGGAATCACAAACACATTGTGAACAGTCGATCTGCTGCACCCATCCCTCCGTCTAATGTGGCCAGCAGAAGCGGTTGGAAGACGTGTCATTCGATGCCCCTCCGTTCCGAAAACACACGAATCCTGAGACGAAGAGGGATGGGACGATTGACTATGGGGATATCATATGGTCTTACAGGGACTGTGATCATGCTGTCACCCACTTACAAGCTACACCCCTGCTCTCACTCCATCATCGATACCTCAATACAATTCTCTCCTCCACATTCCAAGCCTCGTTCAAGTAAGGCCTCCGATTATGATATACGCTATGGGTCTTGTTTGTTGTCGGTTCAAGTCGTCGAGGTAGGTTTCTCTTTTAGTTTTAACATTCCTTTCGTAGATGATATTCTCTCTCTGTCTTTTTTCCCCCCTTGTTTCTCCCTTCGTCCATTTCCCATTCACTCTTACCATTTTTTTCTTCTTATTGTTGTGGTGTCTGTCTCGTCATCCCTCTGATTCCGATTGCTAAGCTTCCATCCCCAATATAAACAGGATATCCTACAAGCTTTCATTCCTACCCCCTGTCCACTTACTACAAGTTACCACCGTTAAACCGACTTGGAAACGCCAGGAGGAGGACCGCCAAGGAGGGGTAGAATAGGATTTGAATATCAATCTTTTTTCGATCGGTCTCATCCAAGCCAAGGAAAGAGGAAAACGGTTGGGATGGAGTATCCTCCGGTACGTGTGTCTCCCTATGGTATCGTGTCATGTCTAATCATTTTCAATAGCGATATGCTGTTATTCTTTCCGTATTTTCACCATGTTAGATTTTAATGTCGCCAATGATCATTGTGCTACTTTCCCAATTCAGATGTCCATATGTCACTCTGTCTCCGGTCTGGTAGACCGCTCTACTCCTGTCAGTGTCTCATCCCGCCGTGGTCGGGGATGGTCTCTTTTGTGAGAGCTCCGTTTGACATGTTTGATAGTGATGTCACTGTCAACGGACACACAATGGTGCGTACTTTGTACATCACGATCATGACACTAACAAAAACCATAACAACCTCAGATTCTACTGTGCACGAAGTCGTCGTTAGTGGATGTCTTTGTTCTCAATTGGTCGTTCTGTCTGCTTCCGTCATCTTTGCAGTGTACCCAAAATATCACTTATCGACACATCACATTAAACGTCTAATGTCCTTTATTGTTCTCCGCGGATATGAACTGAACTGTGAGACCGGTATCCACACTTACGTAGACTCAGCTTCGGTTGGATTGGTTCCCAGCGACTACCGTTAAATTTATCCATCGCGCCAGCCGGTCTTCTGCTGCCTGCAATGTATGTATCTTTCTAAAAAACTGTGTCTCATTGATCTGGAATTGATATGTCTGTTGAATTCAGTCGACGAATCTATCCTTCAGCTTCCGGCGCCAACTTTCAAGCGTGAAATTTCGAAGTTCACTCTCATCCTGCTTCGACCATGTTCTGCCCGGAGTTCCAGTCAACAATACGTTAATCAAAGTCAACCGTGCTGTGCGCGTGAAAGCTGCTAGGCAGTGGGAAAAGGGCCTATTGTACTTGCAAGAACATTCGCGTTCTCTCTCACACTGTGCACACAGTTCCATCTGTTTTAATGTTGCCGTCTTTCTTACAGTCCGTTGAACCTCGAACCTCAAATGCCCAACATACCGCCCACTGGCATGAACAACAAACCACGGACCAAGTACGAAGAGAATCCTGCCTGGAAATGCGATCATCACGAATCTGGTTCGGGTGTCCGCAATCTGATTGTATGCATTGACGGAACAGCGAATCAATTCGGAAAGAAGGTACAGGCGTCAACTTTTCTTTGATTGCCCTGGAAATATTGCTGATACACGTCACAAAGAATACGAACGTGATCGAACTATACAACCTCATTTTGAAGGAGGAAGAGGACAAACAGCTCACCTGGTACAACAGCGGCATCGGGACATACGCGCGTCCGTCCTGGAGATCGTTCAAGTATTTCCGCAAAGTCATCGATCACAAAATCGACTTGGCCATTGCATGGTAGGAACCCAAGTTGATCTCTCTGCATGCCCTTGATGACATCGTACTGGCAGGAACTTTGAACGCACCATCCTGGCCGCTTACAGATGGTTGTCCGAGAACTACCAGAAAGGCGACCGAATCTTTCTCTTTGGTATGATATTTATTTTTCATCGCGTAACGAGACTTGCTGACACTGTATAGGCTTTTCGCGTGGAGCTTTTCAGGTCCGGGTTCTGGCAGCAATGATCCACAAGGTAAGGATGTCGCGACTTCCCCTTCTTATGCATTCTCAACTCACGCTTTGTCAGGTCGGACTCATTCGTAAGGGCAACGAAGAGCAAATCCCGTTGTACGCTTGATAGATCCTCTGATCATTCTGATAAAAAAAGTTGATTCGGCTTTCACAGCGCCTACGAGTTATATGCGGATCCGGAATCCGACAAACCTTCGACTCGTGTCGCCAATGTCGGTTCTAATACAACGCGAAAGGGATCTTCTGGAAAGGAAAAGGCGACATGGTCCCAGACCATCATTTCCTATCCGGAAGCCAATGTACAGACCATCTTTTCCTATCCGGAAGCCAACGTACAGAATATCTTTTGTTCTGGGAACGCCAATGTACAAGCTGAGCCGCGTGCAGACGGACCTTTACCCAATGTCACCAATGGGTCTCAACCAACCAGCATGGCGGCGCGGTTCAAGAAGGCTTTTTCCCATAAGGATGTCCGTGTACATTACGTCGGAGTCTGGTATAAACCGAATCACATTTTCTACCTTAACAAGCGCTAACTGCAATGACAGGGATACCGTCTCGTCCATTGGTATCGCCCGCGGAAAGTACATGCTTCCCGGAACCGTCGATGGGATGAAGCATGTGTGCTATTTCAGACAGGCTCTCGCACTCGATGAAAGACGAGTCAAGTTCACCCCCGAATTTGCCTATGGGGGGTCAGCTACTCCGAGCGACGATCCGCAAGAGAAAGCTGGTCCATGTACACCTACTCCAATTGCAAATGATGCTATCCCACAACCCAAGCTCGAGGAACCCTCCTCGTCGACCGATGGTCCCAAGCCTGCCCCCGAGGATGCTGGGGAATCATCCACTTCTCCCCCCGAAAGCAAGGAACCCACTGCCTCTGATCAGGATGCCGAACCTACCCCCCAGCTCTTTACCACGTCACCAGTAGTGATGTTACGGCTTGGCCTGGAAGCCAGAGGCCGAGCCAAGCCGAACGGAATAAGCCGAGCCGAAGCCAAGCCTCGGCTCTGGCCTATGTTGGCTCCTGGCCTTGGTTTCAATTTGTACAGGCCACGGGCCACGGCTCAGGCCATGGCCTGGGGGTACCAAAATTCTCGTTTTGTGGCTGCTTATACAATGTCTTGGAACTATATAGCTGTAAAAATTGTCAAATAAAAGAGAATTACATGCCGATGGGAATTTACACCTTCCCAAAATGGCGAGTCGGCCAGTCCGAGACCGAGTTCCCACAGCAAGGCTCAAAGATCCCAACAACGTGGGCACGGCCGCTTTGCCCTCTCATCGTCAAACGCAGATCATTTCTGCTCAGGCCCATGCTCTCCAACAAGCTGATCCTGCTCCACTTACTCTAAACCCTCCTTCACCGTCACCCCCTTCATCAGTTCATTCAAAATCACCCCCTCCATCACTTCTCTCAGTTTCAACATCCAACCCGACAACCGCTGTTTCAACACCTTCGATTCCAGGGTCCCTTGTACAGCCAGCCTCAAAATCAAATGCCACCGTAGCTCCTGTCCGCGCCCCATTGCCAAAGCCATCTGCATGGGCATCACCTCCTCGCGTGCCCGACTTGATTGATCCCGATGTTCAAGTGCCGAGTTCACCTGGATCGGACTATGCACCAAGTGATCACGACAAACCGGAGTCAGTTCCTGATGTGGAGGAGCTGCCTGCATCGACTTCAACAAATCCCCAGCAATCGAAAAAACGGTCTCGAAAATCGAAGGGTATGTCATACTAGTTCACCAGTCAAAAGTGATATACTGATCTCGTTAACGTAGAAACCTCAGAGGTCGACGAGCATGGGATGCATAAGGACGTCACAGTCCTCGATATCGATGATGTCCAGGCTACAAAAAAGAAGAAACTCGATCCTACCGCAGATGTAAAACACTTCTTCAAACCCTTACCTCGTGAGGCCAATAGCTCTAAGAAAGGTCGAAGTCTTTGTCTAACCTGCCGGTACTTTCTTTTTTGATTTTTATTTGCTCTATTCTCATTTATTTGCTAGCGATGGAAATGGCTGTTTCAAGAATACCTCAAATACATTCTTGGCAGACAGTTCAACATTACGACGTCATATGGAATACCTCCACCCAGTGAGAACTCTTTTTTTTGAAACCCGTTTTTATTATTTTCTTATTCTCTTTACCGATTGCCAGAAAGTCTATCGCAAGTGGGCAAAGGAGAACAGCTTTGAATCAATGCTCCCAGGCGACTCCGAGGCACGACGCACAGCCGCAAAAGAAGCCGCTAAGCTCAAACTCTCACAATCCCTTGTCGACGACCATTACACTGTGCAAAAACCTGAAGATAAGCCCATACCCTACTCCCATGAACTTTTTCGAGAGGCGGCAATTCAATGGTTGGTCGAGACTGATCAGGTATGTTTGACCTTCTTTGTGCCATTGGTTGATACTAATCTAGAAATCGAACATGTCTCTAGCCCATCCAGGCATTTGAACATCCTACATATCAAAGGATGATTGAAATCGCTGGGCGTGCCACAACGAAAATCTTGATACCGAATCGACACCAAGCCCGTGATTTCATCGTCGAGACCTTCAAAAAACAAATGCAAGCATTAAGAGATCGTTTCAATGTACGTGTTTAAATTTCAAGACTTCACTTGACCTCTGCTTGTTCTAAACATCGTCGTACAGAGTAAACGGGTCAAAGGTGATGTTAGTCTGACATGCGATGCATGGCAGGCTTCTACTGCCGATGGCTATTTTGCGGTAACGGGCCATTGGATTGAAGAAGTTGCCCCCGGTAAATGGGAGCTTATGCACGCCCTCCTTGGGTTCACACAAATGAACACAGCACATGACGGCAAACGACTTGGCCAGGCTCTTTTCAAAATCTGCGAACGTCTAGCAATTGTCCACAAGGTAAGTTCTAAATTGTAAAATCTCATTGAAATTCTTGTTCAACATTGATATTAGATCGGACACATCACCTGCGATAATGCGTCAAACAACGACACCATGCTGCGAGAGTTTGCAAAGCGGTATTGCGAGAAGACGGGGAAGGTTTTTGACGAGGACAGATGTCACGTTAGGTATGTTAGTTTTAACTTCGCATTTCATGACCTTATACGATAACTTGTTTCAGATGTCTAGCACATATCATCAACCTTGCAACACAGGCGTTGATCTCAACAAGAAGCAAATCAAAGTACTACGATCCGAAGTCCCAAGAAGAACATATTGTGGAGGATTTAGGTGGCCAGGACCGTGATGAGGTTGGGTTGGTTCGGGCGATCTGCGTCAAGGTATGTACTACTATTCCATTCACAAACCCTCGCTTTAACCTTTCATTTTAAAAGGTTCGTTCATCTGCCCAATGGAAGAAGCTTTTCCAGCTGGTTCAGGAACGAGCAGATGTCAAAGCCTTACAGGCGTTACTAGACATGAAAGTGCGATGGGGCTCTACATATGTAATGCTCCAGAGGGCTGAGACTCGAAGAAAGGTATGTATTCTTTTTTCTCCTATATTCAAACTTTTGCTGATAGAACCCTGGATACTATCCAGGCATTTGACGACTTCGTATACGAACTAGGGTTTAAAGAGGACAACCGGTTAAAACGCGAAAAGATCACCAAGTTGAGGCTTACCGACGATGAATGGGAACGTGTCGCCCTTTTTTGCAATCTTCTAGGGGTATGTTTCAATGTTGTTTCTTTTTGTTTCTTTCATTGACTCTTTATCTAAGCATGCGGACAAGGCTCAGCAGGCGTTCTCTGCTGTAAAACAACCCACCCTCCACAACGCATTGCCCGCCATCGAAACTCTTCACTCCTCGTGGTCAAAACGTTCAAGACAGGACAAGTATGAAGCATTTCATGATGCACTCAATGTCGCAATCCAAAAGTTGGAGGAGTACTATCAGAAAACGGCTGAGTCTGATGCCCATATACTCGCAATGGGTGAGTTTCATTCAGCTTCGCTTCTATACTTTAAATAGCACTAAACAAACCTTCCTACTCCCAGTCTTACACCCAGGGCGAAAAATGGCGCACTTTGAGAAGAGCTGGGATTCAGAGCAGAGAGCGGAGGTCACATCGTTTCTCAAAAAAAAGGTACGTCTGGATGTTATCAATTATTGTCTCAACTCTCAGTTTTCTTGATCCCATTTCCAAGTTCGAAGAGCGTCACAAACGGCTCCAACCTCTCAATGGTCCAGGCCGCCAAACATCATCGTCAAATGGTCAGCGCAGCAAGAATACCGCTGCTGTGAGGAATCGGACTCTGAGGGACAGTGCGGCAGCAAGCGATTCTGAAGATGAAGAAACACCGACTATTTCACCTAACCAACCGTGGACCACTGAATTCGAGCTGTACATGAAGACGGCGGAGGCTGTAGAAAAAGACGTTGATGTCGTTACCTGGTGGGGGGTGTGTAATATGTTTTTTTTTTTAAATTCTCTCCTCACACTTCAGTATTAGCTCAACGCACACCGTTACCCAACTTGGGCCTCTCTTGCCCGAGATTACCTGGCGGTTATGGCGTCTTCGGTATCGAGCGAACGTTCTTTTTCATCGGCAGGAATAACAATCAGCAAACGACGCAACAGGCTCCAGGAAGACATTGTAGAGGCCCTACAGTGTCTGAAGTGCCTCTATCACGAGGACCTGATTTTTCGAGATGTGGTATCCTTCGAGGACTTGGAGGCGGAGATGGATGCAACAGAGTGTGTTTTGGACACTGTAACAACTGCCTTAGGTTCTAATTACGACGACAGATTTAGTTGGGACCAGTTGATACCGGATGACGATGAAGTAGAGATCATTGAAAAGTAATTCTTATTATTTTTAATATATCAACTTGTATGATCACAACGAGAAGAACAAAAGATGCAAAGTGAGGAGATGTGAGAGGAGAGGGGCAACAGGTGAGAATGGAGGGAGGCGGCGAGAAAGAAAAATGAGACGAGGCCGGATGAGCTCTGAAAAGCAAATGAAAAGAGAAACGGATTAGATAGTATTTCATTCATAAAAAAACAAAGACGTACCGAGGTCATAGCTCCCTTGGACCAAATCCCTTCAGGCACCCCGATGTACACGCCGTCCCAACACACTGGCCCTCTCGACACTTGAACCTTTGTTCGTTGAGCTGAATCTTGATAAAGCCAGTGGTGCTGATGAATGAAGTAGTACGCTGCCCAGCGTATGTCCGTGCCCGATCATTTCTGGGCAGCGTATCACTCAAGGTGTCGTTTGAGGTTGTCAGGGAGTTCACGAGGCGATATGAAGAAGAGGAGGGGAGGAGAGACCTTGAAGTTTGAACCAACGAAGATGATGACGCGGCGGACTCAGGTTGGCAAAAATCACGTGCTTTTCTGGCAGGCCATGGCCTGGGCCAAGCCAGGCCGGGGCCGGGCCGGGGCCAAGGGGGTTGGCTCGGGCTTCAATATCTCGAGGCCAAGGCCAGCAAAAGCCAGGCCAAAGCCATGGCTTCAGGCCAAAGCCAAGCCATAACATCACTAGTCACCAGTCGAAAGGACTGACACGCCTCCGCGGAAGAAATTCCCATCGATCAATAATCCACAAAACAATACGCCTCCGCACACATTGGAAGTCTGGTTCGCGGGAACACATTCAGATATGTGAGTCATTATTAAACTGTTCTTGTTCTATTCCACATTAACACGACTTTTCTTAGAGGAGGCGGGAACACTTTGAACGAGGCTATGGATAGAAGTAGGCCTCCACTTCGTTGGATGGTGTTTGAAGCTGCATCTGCAGGACTGCGTACCGAGCCGTTCCAGCGTCTCTTGCGGTTGGAGGAGCAGATTGAAGTCCAAGAATCACTGACCGGTGTTTGGTGGCTTCTTGAAGCTCTTCCCCTCAACAGATTGACCTATACCACAAAGAACAACGGCAAGAAGACGACTCACAAGTACGTTACTTTCTTGGTGGACATGACAAATATTCATTACCCTCTGTTGTAGACCACACTTTGGCGCATATAGAAAAATCCACCCTGGTCAGAAAATCCATGGGTCGGTCGTCCTGACCAATGACAAATACATCCCAAAGGCACGTCTGCCTGGTCCATATTCGTGGCCCAAAATGCAGAGGGATGGCCTTGGGGGTTGGAAGGCCGTTGATTTGTTTGAGGGAACGCAGGACCTTCTGAACAAATTTGTTTCTGAACAAGATGGAAGTGTATGGGGACTACTGCGACAAACCGCAACGACAGGTAAGAACAAATTCCTGATTCTTCCGCTCCCTAGCTTGATCAATAATCAATAATTCTTCGGCAGTTGATGGTCGACAAGCAGTGTATGACGGAGCTATAGGTACACTAAAAACCAGATTCACAATGCCGACAGCAGAACTATCATTGGTCAAGACTGAATTCATCAGCAACATTATGGACATTCTCGACGACACGACCGGCCACCTGACAAGATGTCGTCCAGGTGAAGTCAGCGAAGTGTTTGGCGATTGCAAAGACAGCAACGACAACACTTATATTTCTATTGCCCAAAGGTTCTGTAGGCGCTATGGTATATCATACTGTTCTTCATTTTCATACTGTCTAGCTAATACTGGGGTAGTCGAGAGACCGCTTCAAAATTTCAACATCTACTATCTGGCCAAAGATTGCGAGGGCTCGGGAGTCAGGAAACCTACTACTATCACTGATCGGGTGTTTCACCAGTACCCTAGTGTTTCACCAACCTCATAAATTCGTCTATAACACAGCAACCACACCACGTATGCCTTAGATATTTGGCATGTATGTGTGCTCAGGCTTGGAGTATATGAATATGTACTTTATTTGTTTTATTTCCCAAAACTGAGCTCACAAAAAATCAATCTATAGCAATATTTTAGCCTTTTTGCGCAATACAGGCGAAAAATCCTTCGGATTTCTTCCGATTTTTTCCTCTTTATGAAATATAACTACTTCAAATCATTCATCAGCATTTTGGGGGTATAGGGCTGTCCTGAACTATGAAATGGCATTCGAGCCTCATTTTGTGACAAGCAGAGCTCAAAGAAGGGTATTTGAAACTCCGATAGGCGGGGGACTTCTTTTGGCACGGTGACTTTCACCAGTATTGAGTAAACTCCAAAAACCTTAAAATTTAAAAGGAAATTATTCAAACTCCGCTTCGTCCCTGTTTGAACGAGACGGTGAGGAGCGCAGCTCCTCGCGGTTGAGTTCTAGACAAGGCGCTGCGTATACAAGTCTTCGTAGTATAGCTGTTTGGTCATAGGTTGAGTTATTTTGTACAGCCTTTCCCAGAGTTCGGTGTTCGAACCCTGCGGCTGACAGTTTT